>WEKW01032291.1:55761-70286 GCA_013389905.1 Sula dactylatra
GGGGCGGGGGGGGGGAGCGGGGGGGGCCGCGCCGCGGCCTCATCTTCTCCCGCCTCGGCGAGTGCAAGCCCGGACCATCCTCTTCCCGGGGGTGTGAGCTGGCGAGGAGGGCGAAAGCAGGCAGGGGAGTGAGCGTGGGTGCCCGTCCTCCGGCCTTCAGGAGGGAGGGAGGGAGGGAGGCGGGGAGGAGGCAGGGGAGGCGATTAGCGAGCGCCGCATTAATATGCTAATCTCCCCCTTCTGTTCAATTCACCCGGCAGCCTCCTGTTTACCAAACTGACAGCCCCTTCTGAGCTGCAAATCAAGCCTGACCCGGGCCGTGGCCGGAGATGTGCTTCCCCCGACCGTTTTTCGTCGCTCTCGCCCCGAGCTCAGTCTTAGGCTCAGGCTCAGGCTCCCGCCCCCGGCCCCGCACAATGCCCGGACGGGGCCCAACGCCCCCGGCTGCTCCCGCACATCACACCTTGCCAACCAAGCACCCCCAGTGTCAGCATCGCTTTTACGTATATTTTTTGTCTCTGTACTTGCATACGGTTGTGCTGAAAGAACAACCCCACGCCCTAAAAGCGCACGAGAACTTCCATGAACTGCAGCAGGAACCTGCTCCGCTTCACAGCTACAAGATTACAGATGACAGAACCCTGGTAGTGTTCCTTTGCCTTAAATGAAGAGAAAGTATCACAGCCCATGCCACTAATTACTCAGTATCATGTCTAGCCCGCCTCTAAAACCAGGGCTATTTTATATACTTCTAGCCAAAAGGCAAAGGTCGCCGCACACGCACACACCACATGCTGCATGACATTTGTTTCTTCTTAACTCTGCCGCACATATCAAAACGACTTTCAAGAATTTTTTTTTTCCTTTTAAAAATGTCAGTACAAACATTGCAAAAGCATACATTTATAAACTACATTCAGGCAGCGTGTGTATACGGAAATGACAAAAATATTCGTTTTACTCCTTAGCAAAAGGTTTCACAAAAATTATATACAACTGATTCAGCTAAAATATGCATTAAAAATCGACAGGAACAAGACTCACACACAGATCATTAAAGCTCTTTATATATTCCTTGGTAATCTTTTCTCACTCCTGGCCCTCAGCAGCAAGGCGTAAGGCTTATCCAAGACTATAACCAAAAGGGAATTAATCTAAAGCTAGCAGCCTTCAACTTAACCTATCTGCCTACTTGTAGCAGCATGCACTCGTCTAGAGCATATGTTTAATTACCATTCTTGACTCTAATACTGCCATCTTCATTTCTCAATACACTGGTGCTGCTGAACTACAGCGGTGTATGGCAAAACTCTTGATAAATACAGTTGCTGCTTTTTTTTTTCTGAGTATTCATTTCTTCTCTATTTGAAGGAGAAAAAGTATGGGGGGGNTAGGCCACAACCAGGCCCATCAGATGTTCTGCATCACTGCTCAGGCACAAAGCTCTTTCTGGGGCTGAAGAAAGCCAAAGGGAACTGAAGACATGCCTGGATGCCTCCCCCACACCCCCCCGAAGTTTTCAAAGCCCAAGTGCTATGCAGCCAGCCAAATACTTCCAGCAACAAGGTCGATTATGTTTACCTACAATGATAAAGCAAAACACAGTATAGTAGTATTTACAACACAAATTATTTTAGTTGTGCACCTACAGAAGACACACGGACACAGGATAGGTGCCTTTCTGGTTCAAGCTGCAGCTCACGGCGCAGGAAAGCTGCTTTTACACATCCAGCTCTGCCACTGGCTTCCATGATGACCTTGAGCAAGTCAGTCTTGCTTCCTTACAAACCCGAAAGCTGCAGATGCTGCTTTAGTTTTCCCTAAGTTGGTTTGGTCTGTGCTTTAGGGTGTAAAATATAAAAAGCCTGCATCTCTTCCATAACGTGTTTCGCAGAAAACTAGCTAAAAAAAAATTCAAGATGTTGAAGTTGTAGGGCCTGAATCGAGTTTTATTCATGCAAACAAAACCCTTGAACTATCAACTGGTAAATGCATTACCAAGGGGAATTTTAATACACAGAATATGTGGACTCAGATTTTTCTTTATACTTTTAACAGATTCAACTAATATAGATTATCAATCCAAGTGTCAAGGGATACTGTCTGCTCGTTACAACCATCCTTATTGATGATACGAGTATTAAAATCATTTTCCTCAAGGACACATTTTCTTGTTGTAATATTAGGCTACAAAATGAAGGTGAAAATGTACTGCATAACATGAGAATTCTTTTCATTCAATTTTAGAAGTTATCCAGTATTACACATACTGAGTATAGATTTTTAAAAATAAGCTGTGCTTCTTTGATGCTAAGATTTTTTTAAAAAACTTTTTTAATTTCTATTTGTTGTTGTAAAAAGTAATCAGTACACGTATGCTCATTCTCTTCTTTCAAATAACATGATCAGTTTTCTCTACAAAAAAGCCAAAAGCATAAAATTTGTGTTCTGGAAAAAGTCAAAAAACCCCAAACTTTCAGTTGCGGGGGGGGAAGAGGGTCTGGGATACACCAGAAGACAAGGCACAAAGTAAAAAAACCAAAACCAAAAAACAACAACACTGGAAAAGTTACATATATCTCTAGTATGCTTAATAGCAAGTGTTTGCAACATTTTATAAATACTGCGCATCAAGTAGGCATCTTGAGTACCATATATGTAAAATAACCTGTTTTAAGTAATGCCAATCAGATTATAGTATTTACTAAGGTAAAGAACATTTGTCAGAAATTAGGACCGTGGAACAGGAACGTTCGTTCTTGTGTACGATGCATATGCTGACATACACTGATAGTATCTGCATAGCACTCTAAGCAATAATGCTAACAGCTATCATAAAATACTAAAAAAATATTTTTTAGTAAAATGAATGCATCAGTTTATACTAAGAACACACAGAAGCACTGGCCATTTTCCTACAATACTCATTCTAACCAGAAAAAACACTGACTACCCCAATAAAAGCAGATAGACCAAGGTTCTCGGCTAAAAAATGGCATTTTGCCTCCAAGGTAATTCAAATCAAGAGTTTTCCACTGAGAGTATGACTTCAGTTGCTCAATTTCAGCCTGGTTTTAAGAGCTACTGAATACCAGCATCAGTTTTTTGAAAGCAAGGGAGAGGGGAGGAAAAAAAAAAAAAAGAGTCAGAAGCTTTTGAATTGTATGAAGGCATTTAGTTGTTGTTTTAATTTTGCCTGCAGGGCTGATCCTGTCTCTTGTGCCAGCAACTGCAAAAAAAAAAAAATCACAGTGCCTTGCAGAATTAAAGGGTTAAACAACAGTTTTGTAGAACTGGGAGGCACATAAAAGGTTGTATAATTTTTTCCACTCAGGCTTATCCAAACAAGAATAAAAGATCTAAAATGCCTATCAGATGAACTGGCAAAGCTTGGCTTTCTCTAGGGTTATGTCTAGAGATTGAGCTCCTGTGGGGTGTCTCGGATCTCAGAGTGCTAACTGCAGTTTCTCCCCCAGTGAACGGCATCATTAGAATCTCTCCACTAGTCAAGCATTATTTTCACATCAGTTAATATCTCTATTCATCAAATTTTGATCAAACTGGCTGGCAAGTTCAAGCACTGTTGGGAAGGGGAACAGGACAGAGCCAAACAGAGAACGCTTGCCTGCATTTCATTGCCCTGAGAAACCAAACTAAACTCAGCATTCAGAAACGTTGTGAAGAAAGCAGGCAGATCTGTACCAAAGCAGCATTTGACAGCAGAATAAAGATTTGGTTTTCAGTTCCTCCTCTGCAATGTCTCAGCTACCAGATGAACATACCAGCAGAGATCTCCTTCCAACAGACAGATGAGAGCAGCCCATTTGCTTAAGACAAAAATGAAGAGCTACAGCCTAGAGCACAGCAATCACATCATCATCATTATTTTGGACTTGATCATTCGTAGGCTTAGCTCACTTCATGGGCTACTGTTTATCCCTCTAGTAGTTACTAGATGCTGAAGAACAAGCGCATTTCTTTTAAGAAGATCTGCATATTGATATAAGAGATGGAAGAACAACATTTCTTCATTGCATTTGTTCTGCTAATAAAAAAATGAGAGCTCCCAAACCAAGTTTGCCCTCGGGAGAAGTGGAGAATTTTTTTTTTTTAAAGCCACAAATGCTTTTTACTGAGACAACTGCCGAACAGCCTGTAAAGCTAAGTGTGCCTGATGACTGTTCTAAAAATTAAAACATGTTTATTGTTCACGCAACAGTCTTCTGCATCTTAATTCATTTGCTTTTCCGTGTTTGTATCCAGAATTCTGCAAAGATGCTCTCCAAACATTGGAACTGCTCTGTAATCTTCATTCATCTTCATTCTCTCAAGCTTGTTCCTTATGGGTTTTTTTAATTACTATAATTATTTTGTGTGCGTGTGCATAATGCTTAAGAGTGGAAAAGATTATCTGCCCTAAGTTTCCCTTTAGCCAGAGTCAAACAAACATCTCCTTTGTTCACAGGAACTATTGAAAAATGGTGCATCCCCATGACATCAAACCTGGAATTACGGCTCCTGAACTCTACCTTACACTAAGCTTAAGCTTGCTAAGGCTGTCTTGGAGATCTGCCTTGGATCACCTGGTCTCTACATCTACCACCCTTGCCCCTCCACCCACATCTTCTCTAGCATACAGTCTTCTCCTGAACACCCTTTGCCAAAGGGCACAACAGAGAACAGGGATGACAGGTTTCATGAACTCAGAGGATCTCGGAAGACTGAGAAGTTCAGTCATCATTACACGCCACCAGAGATGTTCTAATTTAACTATCAGTTTTACCTGTCAGAATGCTCAAAGACAAATGCCATTTTATTTTGAGTGTCAAAATCCAAGCCCAGTCCTCTGACAGAAATAATTCAGCACAACTGAGAAGCAACATAATCTCCCTGAATTCATCTGACTTCTGCTATATGGACAAACTAATTCCATGCTCTAGACTACATAAACCCATTTTTTTCCTGAAGGAATAAGGTAACGAGGACTTCAGAAATAAACCTTGGAGAATCAATTAAAAAAAGGCGCAAAACAAACCACTAGTAACATCCATTACCTGTAAAGCTGAGTGTTCTTTTGTGAGGTTCCAATCAATCAAATGAAAAATTTGGATTTGTGAATTTAGTCCTCATTTTGAGCTTCTAGTTGTACCTGCTTTAAAATTTCTTGCTCAGAGAACGCTTGAGATTTGAACCAGTACAAGAGAGTGAAGCTCACACTTCCAGCTTCAACCTGTGGCAGCTGATAGCCAGGAAGAGAAGAAAATACACCACAAGATTCACTCTACAGTGCTTCAACTGACCAGAAGATGATGCCAGTATCCCAACATAAACTCATTCCAGAATACAAATCACTTTGGAACTCTGCTTAAGACATTCTTCTGGCATAAATTCAATACAATACTGGATCTATTGTTATCTTCCTCCATTTGGTGAGCATTATTAGTAGCATACATCTAGGGCATTCCTAAAATACGCAGAGTTTTAAAGCAACACTTTCTCACCTTCTGGGCCACGGTCACTTAATTAGCCTTACTATCCTCTGAACTACATTTTAAAATAGTAGTTGACAGCATTCACTGCTTTTATTTTCAAACCTCAGCCTATTGGTACTAGTGAGGTGGGGAAGGGAAACAGAGCGGGATGTTGGGGGAGAGCAGGAGGAATGGAGTGTTAATGAAGTTTCTTGTCCTTCCCACTCCCAAAGGATCCTCTGACATTGAGCAGCAGAGCAGACAGCATGCAGCCTCCTGGCCCCTGCAGTTAAGACAACAGATGGCAGAAGGACCGCTAAGTTCACTTTATTATTTCATAAATAAAGACTAGTCATTTTTTAAACCTATGTGGATTGTATTAATTTTCAGGCATGAAAGTTGTAGCAGATTTTCTTGTGGGTGGACTAACCCGCTCATATTCTCCCACTTCCTTCCATTTACTTTCTGAAGGCTTACTGTAGAGAAGCATAAAGTCAGCGCCATGAAAGCTGAGAATCATTTGAAGTTACTCCTTCCTTAGGGCACTGATTCCAATCTTCTGCCTCTTTACGTTCTAGGCTATTTACCAAAAAAATCCAAACAAACAACAAAACTGTTGCTATCCTCAAGACATCTTTGAGGAGTTCCTTCACAATTCCAGTGCTTAAAGCAAAAACCTGCTTCATGGAGACCTGGAAAACTAAGAAAAGAAAAAGTGAGCACTACCCATCCTGCTCCTTGTTTTACTGCAAAATAAAGTCTGATCATTTTGCTCTGTGACAGGCTCACTGCTGATCAGTTTGCACGACTTCTCTTCAACCTTCTCAGGTGGGGAGAAAGAGGAGGGGTGACAGGAGAAGGAGTGAGACAAAGCTATCCCAGAATGGTCACCAGAATCTTTCCTGACTTTGTAAAGCTTCCTCTATTTATGGGGGAAACCTTCTATTTATGAGGTACACACAGTAGAAGGTATCTGAAGGGGGAGGACCCCATCCCTTTGATGCTGTTTAAAGGAAAACACATTCTGCAAGGATTATTTTTGTTCTATGGAAGGGATCCCTGAGTGGATCATTTGACCTTACAGATGCTTCTTAAACTCCCCCATCATTAATTCAAGGGTAACCTAGAAATAATTAGTCACATCTTCTAAGAGGGGTACAGGAAAATGAAGTTGCTTATGGGTCAGCAAGTCTCTTAAGTGTCTCTTCATATCTGGGCTGCTTTCTCTCTCATCTGCTTAATAACCAGTTACACAAAAGAAAAGCTGCGCAGCCACCGAGGATCCACTTAATTTACCAGAAATGGTGTAGTCTGGACATATCTCCCTTATCCTGCTTCTCCTCCTTATGGAAAATACAACGTTAGAACAACAGCTTACCAAAAAACTTTGTGCTGAAAAGACGTTTACAGTTAAGAGCTGTGCCTGATTTATCCATCACTGCACCTCAGAAGAAAGCACGTCATTTTCAAAGACACCCAGTGTTACATAAAACAAACATGAGCAATTCCTCAGACTTCCAAACCATAAAATGCAATTACAAACTGAACAAAAAACATTCCATGAGCTCACAATAATGCAACATTACTCTATTTATATTTAAAAACACAATGTTAACAGTTCCACCAGTGTGTTTCTTAGTGAAGGATGAGCATAGCATAAATCCCCTAAGTATAAATAAATACTGACAGGCAAAGACAAATAGCTATCTAATTTCAACATTCCAATGTTACAGAACAAATCAACAAGCCAGTGTTGATACCTTTCAACTCTATGAAAATAGAAAATTAAAAATTAATTTTTACATAACATCTTTTTAAACTTTTATAATAGAAGTGTTAAGGCTGCTCTATTAACCAAACAAATTCCTAACCTATCAAGCAAAGACTAGTGTATTAAAAAAACAAGACAGTATTGTTAAACAGACAAATCCCCCTTTCCTTCTCGAATTAGCATAACTTGGATTCAAAACTGTTGCATGAGAAATTCCAACACACAAGAGTTTGATGTTTTGTTTAGGAGAACCTCTACTAGAGTCCAGGTGTAGCTGAGCCTCTAAACCATAGAAAATTCAACTCCTGTTCACTTTAATCAACCCCTCCTCCAATTTTATATGAAGAAGGGACATTCACTTTATGAGAGCTTTCACCTATATTGCTGCTTCGTGAGAACAGCAATAAACTTTCAAGGACCTGTTCCTCAGGCAATCATTTTATGCTCCATTATGGGGAATCAAAGGTCATCTTCAGGTAGCACAAAACCTTTTATTTGATGCCAAATCCACCACCTTAAATAGCCTCATTTGTTCTTCCAATTACACAAGACAGCTTGTTGTCAGCACAGTGCTGTTGAACAAGTTATGTTTACCTATGAAAGTGCCTGCAGAGTGGTATCAAAGCTCTCAGAAAACACAAGCACATGTTGCTTAGTTTTAAAAAAGCTTCTAGGAGCTCACCACCAAATAAAAGCCCAAGTTAGTTTATCTAATCAGCTGTGAAACTAGATGAAACAGCACTCAGTATTTCAGAGACTGCAAATATCCCCAGTCCGCACCCTTTTATAAAATTTATGAGCAGGCAAATCCTCTTCTCTGTAGCTCCAAATTCAACTGAACTTCAAGCATACTAAGCTTCATCTGTTGACTTGAGGACAACTTAAACATTGAAGACAGTGTTTTGATGAAGCTGAAGACACATTCAAGAATGCTCCTATAAAAATTAAACTAGGCAAGACCAAAATCTACAAGACCAACTGATACAGCTGACTGTTTGGGCACAGCCCTTCTTTCGATCCAGGAGATGAGGTATTAAATAAATGTCGAATGTCTTGCAGTGATAGAACATTATAAAAACCCCTTTCTGATAGCAGCCTGAATGAGTTACATTACCAAACATCTCAGGAACAACATCGTCAGCACCTAACAGCATCTGACAGGGTCAAGAGCTCATCTCTTGTGTAGTACTGAGACGTTGAGCACCACTTCCAAAAAACCTGTGGTGTTGGTCTCCACAATCCCATTTGATGCATCTCAGCCAAGACACAGTGTTAAAGCTTTTAAGACAAGACACTGAGACAAAAATCAGTGAATGCATGAACAGAGAAAGACTCTAAGCCTTATCCTGCCACCAAGACACAGAGAACAAAGAGTAGTGAACTTAAACTGGTGGCAGAGAAGTTCAAGCACCCTGAAATGAAAGCATAGTAAGAATTTTTAAATTGCAGAACGAGCTGTGAAACTGCCATCTTAATAGGTTAAATATCTTCAAGAAATGACTTAAGTCCGGTCAATTCTGCCTTGGGGTATAAGGACAGACTTCCTTTCCCCTCCTCAAGTTTTGAAGGATGCAGGTGATTAAACAAAGCCTGATCACTGTCCTTCAAATTTCTACTTAAAACCCTTCTTTAAGAAGTTCTATATAAAAATCTCAGTAATTCAGTTACTGATGTTTCCAGAACCTCAACAATCATGACTACCTCTAACATCTCACTGTATCATTTGGCTCCCCCACCTTTCTCATCATAAGGCCTCAAGTTTCAATAACACCTTTTACTCCTCCTGGAGGATGCATAGTTGACCAGGAAGCAGTCAGCAGCAATTTCAATGCTAATCAATAATGTGTTACTGAGACTGGAAGCCTTATTAGCATTCTAAATTTTCATTAGCAGTTCAGCTGCTCTTTGAGTCCGTGGAAGTTTGCTCCACTAAGACATGCAGTCATTTTGCTGGAGCTTTTTGTGAAGTGCCTGCAGGATAAGCAGAACAACCACAACCATGTGTGCTTGCATCCTGGCCCAGCCAGCCTTTATAGATTTAATTTAAAAGGCAGATAAATCTGAATCACAACATAAAGCCTATTAATCCTGGAAATAGAGTTCCAATATTTCTCTATATTAAGCCTTTCATAGAAAGTTATCGCACACTGCTGTGGAAAAAAAAAATAAACCCATGTGAAACTATTCCAGCAAGTAATATGAAAGGAGAGTAACTAGAAACTTTAAAGATCTTTTTAAAGGGATAATTAGTAAAAGAAGATATAATCTCAGAAACATCTTTGTGTCAGAGTTAAACAATTTCTTCAGAATTTCTTAAGTTGTTTCACATCCATCTCAAGGGTAATTCCAGCCCACCAATGAAAGCACAGGAATTTAACACACCATTTCTGTTATTCTGACCCCTCATCAGAATAAAGTCCTGAGGAAAAACGTGCCTGCTACAAGGACAGATTTTTTTTTTTTTTTTTTTTTTTAAGATTGACCCTTCCGTATGAAAATCTGAAGAACATCAGTGTTATGCCTGGCAAAATTTCTTCAGTTTTTCATATTCAAATTATTGATCCCCAACTCCAACCCAACAGGCCTGCAGGAAACATCACAGATACAAGCTGTTTGGATATTTTCTTAAATACGTTCTTCATCTTCTGAAAATAAAAAGAGAGATGAGAGGGAGGTACGATATCTACAGTTTTTCTTACTACTTACTTTTTCCAGTCTTCTGCTGAGCAAAAAATCCTCTGCACAAATAAAAAGTTATTAGGCCACTACACAAGCAGAGCAGTGGAGTTATCCTTGACATTAAGAGCTGTCAAAGATGTAAAAACAGACTAAAGGAAAGCTCATATAATCTTTTATTTAGGGTCATTTTAGGCATAACTTACAACAAAGTAGTTGATAAAAGTTCAGCCATGCAATGTTTTTCCTCTTGGTTCACTGTAGCCCGTGATGTTCTACTTCAAACAAGCCTATGTATATTTTGGGAGAAGATCCCAAACCACTCCCAACTCAGGCCTCTCAGAACAAAAAACACACTCTAGCAACTAACATTTCATATAAACCAGCTACACAAGAGCCAACTTGATTTTCAGAATCTTTCTTTCAGTAACACTGTCATCCCCACCCTTCCTTTACTTCATAGTTGCTATGAAAACCCTGGGTACTAACGTACTCGGACACTATAGCAAGCATCTCCAAGGCACTCATCCAAGCAAGCTTCAAGTCTCATCAAAACCTATTGTAGAAGTATTAACTTCCTGACAACATGGAGGGATGGGGAAAGCCTTCCTTTCCAATACCTTTGTGTTTTATCAACAGGGAGAAACAAAAACAAAAAAACCCCACACCCCAACAACAACAAATAGAGGTAAAATCTTGAAAAACTGGTCAAGGCTCAGTCAGTTATTGCTCATTTAGGTTGCTTCTGCACTGAGGACACTACAATATGGGATGTGAATATAACTGGATAGGAGACCAATGTGGTGTGTGGATTTAACAGAAACTTGCCCAGAAAGCTGTGAAATGTATTATGCACCTAAGTTGAAAGAACTGCAAGAGTTGAAGGGGTTACAGAAATCAGCAGAAACTGTACTTTCTGTGGCATAGTCTTATAAAAACAGAGTGAATGCATCATGGGCATACGCAGGATATTGCTCACAGGACAAAGTAAAGAACACATGTTTATGTACCATAATTATTCATTTCTTCAAAGTTTTGTGTTTTTCCAGTAATTCTGCACCAGAACAAGATACTTTCAGTGACTGCCACCAAAGGTTTTGTGTTGTAAAGAAGCAACAGAATCTCTCACAACATCCTGATGCCCTGATTATAGCTCACTGTCCTCCATTTGGAAGGCTCTTAGATTTTTTTCTTTTCCCCTGTAAAAGATAGGTGAACTGTCCAGTCCTCTTAGCAGATACCCACCCCTTACCTTGCCTATCACAAAATTTTTTTATAAATTAAAAAAACCCCACCAAAAAAAACAAACCCACAACCAAAAAACCCCCACCCTGTAAGTTCCTAATCCCTTACCAAATACCGTTAAAAAGTTGTTCTAAAATTTGCAACCATACAACGTCCCTGGGTAACTGAGCAGGCGTGCACTTCTTAAAGCAAGTACAGCCAGCCTTGCAATGTAAAAGCAACTCTCTCCAGCTGATGCTTGACAGCAGCACTGGAAATGTATACTTGCTGTGTGCAAACAGTAAACTAAACAGACAACAGGTTTTACATACTCTGCTACTATCAGGATCACAGAATCATACAATAGTTTAGTTGGAAGGAACCTTTACAGGTCAGCTAGTCCAACCTCCTGCAATGAGCAGGGACATCAAATAGATGAGGTTGCTCAGAGCCCCGTGCAACCTGACTTTGAATGTTTCCAGGAATGGGGCATCTAACACCTCTCTGGGCAACCTGGTCCAGTGTTTCACCACCCTCATTGTAAAAAAAAATTCTTCCTTACATCTAGTCTGAATTTACCCTCTTTTCGTTTAAAACCAGTACCCCTTGTCTCATTCCAGCAGGGTTTGCTATATTGAGCTACACCAGGGACACTCGGTCAGGTCTTTACAAAGGTACCCACTGAAATGAGCACACCCGCTCCACCACTCTACTGCAGACCAGCAGCAGCCTCCACTTTGAGAGTGGGGCAACAGCGTTCATCATACAGCTACTCCTCAAGGCCAAAAATTACAGTTTCTGCTAGAGAAACATGAAAAATGTTAAATTTCTGTAACCTTAGTGGAGTCCAAACAAAATTATACTTTAGATCTAGATCAACTACACCACTTGAATAACCCTCATCGATGCCCTTTTGGCTTTTCCTGCACTACCCTTGCCAGTCAGTTTGCCAGCAAGAACATGCCCGTGGGTATAGAGCATGGAATGAACTTTCTCCACTTTGGTCACAGAAGAGCATTTACGGACTGCCTCAGTTGAACTGCCAACTCCTAGACACCCCTTTTGTTTCAACAGAAGGAAAGAGAAAATTTAATGGCACAGAACCCACAAATAACCATTTTCAGTCTGTATTTCTTCGACACCAAAACAGGTAAATTTCTTCTCATAGCAAGTAAGCATCCTGTTCTAAGCAAAACATTACCGCAAGTTATTTATTTTTTGACAGCATGTAGTACAGAGTTCTAAGTCCTCCTGCAATTCCTCTGATATTACTACTGACCAAAATCCATAAAATTAAATAGCTTCTGTCCCATGAGTTCTTTTCCCCAAAAAACACACACCCAAAGAATTTCCAGGGTTTTCTTCCTTTATATTTTGTCCAAAAGCTTGCCTTTTTTTTCTTGTCCAGAAGAAAAAGAATGCCAACTCTTTGTATGTTTAAAATAAAGCACTGGACAATCCCCCTTCCCTGTACCCCTAACTACGCGAGATATAAAATTACCCACCTCTCAAATGGAAGAGTACAAACCCCTTCCCGGAAAACCTGGCTGAGGAGTATCAACAGGTGCCCGTATGACATTGAAGCTCAAGTTTCTTGAGCATCATCCTCAATGAGACGTATATGTAATCTTAGCATTTCTGAAACAAACTTTCCAAACTAAGAATAAAACTAAGTATGTTATCTAAAAGAATGGAGCAAATGTGCAGATTACTTAATTCAAAGCTGAACTGCATAACTAAAATCAAGATATTTCAAGTTATCCATAGAGGAGCAGCACTGGTTCTCACCCACACCACCTTCTGTCTCTTGATAAAAGAAGAAAAAAGTCGAACAATTTTCCCTAGGAAGAGTACCCTTATCGCTTCAAACTGCAAAATTCCTATTCTAAAGACATAATTTGTAACATTAACTTCTAAGGAAGCAGATAAAAGTTTCCAAATTTTCCTAAAATAGCAATGAATTAGAACAAAGAAAGAAAAAAGTTACATACTATATATTCAAGTGATCAATTTGTATATGATGCACCCTTGACTACTGGAACTCTTCCACTTCAAGGTGATTGCATAGGAGTAAGCAAGAACAGTCCTTGCAGCAGTGTGTACGTCCCCAAAACCTTGGAAGCCAGAACTACAGATGGGAAGTGATAGAGAAATGTGCTGAACTGCTGCCTTTTTTTTTTATTTGTTTGTGTTGAACTCTCACACGATTAACTCAGCTTGTTAACATTTATAGGAACATCAGGCATAGGGCTTGAAAGACCTTTCATGACATCAGCTTCTACTCCCTATTTCCTCATGCAATCATGTCATAACAACATTAAGTGAAAAATGTATCAAATTTCACCTTCTTTGAGCATCCAAACAGACTAAAGCAGTTCTTAGGGGTGCCACATCATTCCCAATACTGCTGATTTTTTTTTAATCCTACTTTCAAGACTCAATATTGAAACTTCTTTCCTTCTATCCCATCTCCTCCTTTTTCCTCTCTCCCTGTACATACTCCCAGAAAACCAACAGTCTGCAGCAGCCAGGGCAAGTCTCTTAACTATAAACCATTTTACAGACTGTCATGGCAAATGGGGGTGGTTCCTGACAGCTGGAAGAATGCAAATGGAACTCCTGTCTTCAAGAAGGGCGAGGAGGGAGGATCTGCATAACTACAGGCCTGTTAGCCTTACCTCCATTCCTGATAAGATGATGGAGCAAATAACCCTGGAAGCCATTTCTAAACATGTGATGACAAAAAGGTGATCAGAAGTAGTCAGCATGGATATCTGAAGGGGAAATTATGCCTGACCAACATGATAGACTTCTATGATCAAAGTACTAGCTTGGTGGACCAGGGGACATTGTTTCTCTTTACATTAGCAAGGCTTTCAACACTGTCTCCCATGACAATATCCTAATAGAGCAACTGATGAAGTATGGACTAAATAAATGGGCAATGAGATGACCTGGAAACTGTCTGGACTGTCAGGCTCAAAGGGTTATGATCAGCAGCTTGAAGTCCAGGAGAAGGCCAGCCACTACAAGTAAAATATTAATAAGAACACCGGTTTCTAAAGGAAAAAGAAGAAATTCTAAGTTACGTGAGTTTTAGTGAGGTGTTTAATAGGTCTCATCGTCTCAACACTACCACATAGCTCACTGATAAAAATGTTACCTTTTTCTTACCAAACCATGCTGTTGCTATTGAACTGCGTGGTCATCAGCTATAAAATATGGATGGGAGTGCAGGGAAGAAAGCAGTGTCAAAAGTGCAGCTAAAGCAAGCACAGAAATTTTCACTAGAAAGGCTTGCAAATAGATAGATCTAACGTCAAGATCTTAGTTGTTGTCTCCCCCACTCCCCAAAGTGTTCAATGCAAAAAAACCCCAAAAAG
>WEKW01032291.1:70890-101455 GCA_013389905.1 Sula dactylatra
TTGTTCTCAGCTACATGAACAATCACTGCATAATTTATTACCCCCTGTAATATATGTGAACATTTATTTTAAGAATTCTGCATATCCTCAATTCTGTCTGTTCTTCCTACTGCAATTCCTCCCAGCAATTCTTCAACTGATTTTTAATTTTCCATCTTTTAAGATCATAGAAAGTATCCATCCCATCGGGTTTTTTTTTTTATTAATTCTACTCTGAAAAGCTATGTTGCATTTCAAGTTGCTATATTTAAATTCATCACACAGCCAGGTGTAGAGTTAGGATAAGGAAGATCTAATTACACAGCACAGCATTAAACACCCCACCTCATATCCGGTAGGTAAGAGAAAAAAAGCAGCAGCAGGTTGTTTTGAGGCAGTGTGATTCTGTGGAAGGTGCCAGGAGATTAATCTGGTTTAATTACATGGATCACTAGCAGGCCTTATGTAAGAAGCAGGGCCATACACCCTAACGAAAGCCTGAATAAGGTCATGTGTTTAATTCAGAAAGAACAGCTTCTTTAGGTTGAGCTGAAATTGTGTAACAACTTTTTAAACTAGTTCCAAAACCATTTAACAGTTCAAGATAACAATGACTGTGTGTGGATGGTGCTTACCTAAGTTGTATGCTACACATCAAAAAAATGCACACAAACATCAGGCAGACTTCAAGTACACTGCGTATCTGGAATTAAGCTACACAAAGGATGCTCATTTCCTACCAATTTTTTGATACCTTATGCTAGGACAGCAAGATTTTACTAGACTCACCAGATATTCTCTGAAGGACAGAGTCATTAGGAACAAGTGTCCATACCTAAGATTCCATTCTGGGAGAACGTTTCATTCCATTTTTAACCAAAATCCCAGTATATGCCTATTTCTTCTATTTCTCTTTATTCTCTTTTAGCTACCTGGTATAATTCTTTGGTATAGCTTTTTGCTTGCTCACTATTTCTTGATTCTGATAATAAATACTTATTTGCACTACAGGATCAAGAACAAAGGACCAAGTCTAAGGAAAAGTCACCTGCATCACACAGATGCTATACCTGTTTTAAATTCAGAGAGCAACAAAATCCAGGATTGATTGTTCTTAATCCCAACAGTGCCAACAGACAAAGTTTAACTGCATTTACTAAAAGAAATTAGTCTTTCATTCCTCCAGGCATACTGTGAACACACTGGTGTTCCAAGATAACTTCACATATAGACAGGAGTACAGTGTTCTCTATCCGCCTTTGAAATGATAATATTTTAGCAAGTTGCCCTCCAAGCCCCTACTGGTTCACATTCCAAAAATTCTCTATGCTTATATCCATGGCCTCAATTACAAGGTAGTAAAAAACCAAGTTACCCCTAGACTTCAAAGCAGTGATACAGATTAATGTAGGATAACTCTCCTGAGTAATGATTTAACTAACAACCTAATCAACTAATGGGTTCAACAGCGCACAAACAATCCTTCACATGAAGATTTTGCTATAAAATCCAAGTGAAAAGGCAGCATTCTGGATGACCTTGCTATACCACTGACTATAACAAATTTACATGTAATTTAACCTCAAATAAGACACTGCAATAAAGACCATTTTAAGTAGTCTCCTCCCTACTGCAACTTCTTCAAACACTGCAAAACCCCCCACCGTATTACAATGCGAGTTTAGAGAACTAAAACCAGGTGGCAAAAGTGAGAGCATTTCTAGTGACATCTATTGTTTATTGCTAGAAGTGGCACCCAGAAAATGATTAAAAGTTCTTCAAAACTTGAAATAAGAAAATATCATTATTTATTGCAAATGCGAGTTCTGATGATTAAAACTTCTCATATGAATGTAGAACTTCATCTTTATTCAAATGCATTATATCTTCTATCCTGGCTATTTCTCCAGTTTGTCAAATTTCTTCTGAATTTTAATCCCATAATCCAATGTACTCGTAACTCTTGCTGTATCAGTGTTATTGGCAGATCGAATAGGCACATAAAGTTCGTCATCATGGTCATTAATGAAAATACTGTAATAGCACAGGACAAGTCAGACCTCTGTGGGACTCCACTTGACACACCCCTCTCTCTTGACAGTACTTTAAGCATGTTTTTAAAACATATTTCCTTAGCTTATCAGCGAATATCCTCAAATCCCTGCTACGGGCAAGCCGTGATATATAGCTTTTCTACCCTCTATAAAGGCCTCTTACCTTACCACAGGAAAAGGTTACCATTTCAAAATCCTGGGCAAATTTTTACCCTCTATCAATATTTCAATAACACAGCTGAAAAATACAATAAGGACACTCCCACACACATACACAGATTGAAAAGAATAATCTCATTGTGACTCAGGTTCACAGTATCAGACAAACTCTTCAAGTACCAAATGGAAACTCGGAAGAAGTTTCATCACACGTCCTTCTTTTAGGAACCGCAGAAAAAACATGACACCCCTTATCTTCCTGTCAGCCTGACTAAAGACCAGACATGGATTTTTCCAATGCCAGAATATTTTTCCAATATTCTCCACAAGTACTTGCCTTCCTGACAACCACTCTCAGCACTCAAAATCATTTTTAAGATGCCTTCCTTAAAAGAAAAAACCCAACTTTTTCCACATTTAGAGTTCTCCTCACTGCTTCAGGCAAACATGTTGTTTTCCACTTTAGACAGCCACTCTAAAGTTCTTGTGGAAAGCCTGCAACCTACCAGCTATCAAGCTTTTGGTTGGAATTGCCATTTGATTCAAACGAGTAGGAGCAACTACCTCTGGAGCAGATTCATATTGACTAAGTACCATTAGACTCTAGACACTCATTTGTAAAGAGATATTTTGTGGACAGATATGAAGCACATCTCAGTAAGAAGAAATAAAAGAATGGAAACAAACAAAATCACCCACACAGAGTAAGGGCAAAAGGCAGCAGGCCTGTTCACAAACATCTCATCCCAAATTTGCTCAGCCAGGAGTAAAAGCGCACTACGGTTATGATTCTAGAACTCACATTACAAACAGGGATAGATGGACAAAATGCTGGGGAACAGAAGACATCATCGTTCTGAGCTCTACAGCACAACTGGAGCCCACAGCACAAGTGAATTTATAAAGCTTAATACTTAAAGACCAAATGTATCAAACAAATATATGATATTTTTTAAAAAAATCAAGTATTTGGGGTTTTTTTGTTGGGGTTTTCTGTTGGGGTTTTTTTTGTTGTTTTTTGTTAAGGGGTTTGGCTTTTTTTTTTTTCTCTCCTCATTTTTAAACACCACTGATAGGAAACACAGGGTCCACCAGAGCAGACAGATATTGCCAGCTCTGGCAGAAGTCGCCTGTGACCCCCCAGGCAAGTGAACATCTGTCACCTTCCCCACTAGCATCTGGGGCGATTCCTTCCACCCATAAACCACCCATCCACCTTTCCTTGCACATTGTCCCTCTGATTCACTACTACTATTTGTGGCTGCTGCTAATCTGTTCTTCTGACAGCTGTATCACACGCTGCGCTGAGTCGTTCCAAGCATTAGCCTTTGCACACGTATATTTAACAACTGCATATATTTATATCTCAGTTACCTCCTCCCCTTGTCAAAATACACTATTTAAATGTAAAAAAAAAAATCTGTACCTCAACAGGTTTTGTTTTGACCTCAGATCCCCACATGACTAAGTACCATGACAGTGCCAAGAAGAACCGATATTCTGATTGTATAAAAGCATGACTATACTGCAAGCAAGCCCTTAAAAGCTGCCTGCTGTCACATCAAGATATAAATGAAAGAAGAGAACTTACCCGCTGGCAAGGAAGGTCTTGAAATATCTGTAACAATAAAAAAAATACATTCAGAAAGAGAAGGAGAAATAGCTCGAAAATTGCATTGGCCTAACCATTTTTCTGCAAGGCTCTACTTGTTTAATAAAGCACTTTATCTGAAGCAATTTCCTAGCTGCTAGCCATGCCACATGCAAATCGCAAGGATCTTGCTTGTCTCACCCTGTTCATTAACAAGATTACATTTTGCCCACCTAACTGAAGGACAAAGATTATACTGCTAGGCAATGAGTGCAATTACTACAGCAGAATACAGGTCACTACGCGCGAAATAAGTGTTACATACGGATTTCACCATTATCACCTACCTAATTTCAGAGCTGAAAGTGTCAGGGTTAGTCTTTGCATATGAAGAGGACATTATTGTATGTTTGCCTTTATTTTTAAACCTTTAGAGAAAAGGTATTCAAGCTTACAAATGCATAAGTGTGGAACACAAGAAATATTAAAAGAAAGGAGACTGATTGTTGTCACTCGAGGCACATTTGCCGAACATTTTTTAGAGTAAATGTCAAGGCTGTCTTGAGCTGCAATAAACTTTACAAGAACCACTGTCTCAGAGTCTAAATAGATCATATTAAAAATTATACCCTAAAGAAAGATGAGTATAAATGCATATACATTAAATTTTCCTGAACAGGCAATTATACAAGCTGTAACTCATATTCCTTCTGCCTGCTTTTCATACATCTACTTGTCATCTCAACACACATGATCGTAACTGGGACTTGAGGTGCCGATCAGAGTTCAGAACAGAAACTAGAACCCACAAAGAACTAGAAAGCAAGAATTACTCCGTGTCTGTAAGGATGAGGACAGGGGACACATCATGGGAGTAACAAAAGCTGAAACAAATACCAGTATGGGGAGACAAGTAAGGGAAACTAGTAAAGCAAATGAGTGAGAAACTGAACCGAGCCTAAGAAAAAAAGTCTGCAATTACTTAGTTGAGTAATAAAATTGTTGTATTGGGTACAAAATCCATATGGAAACTGAACTTTAACCATAGGTGTAGCAACTGGAACAGATGCATAGATTATGCGGGCAGATGGCCACTACTTTCCTACCTATTAGAAGAAATAACAAGGCTAAATACATTTATTAGCCCTGCTCTCACCAACAGATTTTCAACAACATGGCTTGCTTTCATTTATAATCCATGTTTGTGGCTGCAAAACATGGTAAAACTTGACTACCAAAGGGAGTTACACCTGAAAATTAAAGGCAGCCTACTAAAAATTCCAAAATTGAACTGTGGTACTCTCTGAGGAGACAGTGAAATGGCAGAATAAATTTAACACACACTTAAAATGCAAAATGAAAATAGCAGTAGGACACCCCAGCAGAAAAAACATTGCATGCTTTGTTCTGGGAGAACATAAAGTTTAAAAAGTTAAGGTACATTAAGAAAAAACAGCTTATTACATAAGAAAGGAGAAAACCAGACAGTAAGAAGCTGCATAAACTGCAGGAAGGAAAAGCCTCGTGTCTCCTCCCGCTACAGCTTCTGCACAGAATCCAGATCAGCGCATAGGGAACAGAGCTTTCTTCCAGCAGAAAAATATGTTGCAGTGACAATTAACTTGGAAAGTTAAATATAGTTAAGAGAAATGTCGCAACTTTGTTTGCTTACAGATGCTTGATAGTTCCCACATTTTTTATAAAGTTGCAAAAAAATCCCTGCTTGTCACTAGGCTATACGGTATTAACAGTTGTAGCCACTTGAGTGGAAAAAAAACCCACTAAAATTGCAGAGCAGAAAATACCACATTTGATCTTAATTTTTCTACAATGATGGAAACTAATCTAAGTTCCATTTACACTTAAAATTGAAGAACACTGCAAAATTTAAGTTGCTACAAAAAGTTACAAGCCACGTTAAAATTTTCTTCTAATTCTTGACGTACTGGAAAAGTTTTATCACAGTCTGCTTCAAGAGTAATAAATGCTATTTGGTTAAGTGTGCCTACACAACAGATTTCAAGAAAATAACGGTAAACATAACCACCAGAAAAATACATTATCATATACACACAGATTGACAGAAAACATTAATTTATATTCCAGGAACTTAGCCATGCAATTTCAAACACCTCCAGGGAAAGCTCTGCAGCCAAGACACGCACATATTTTTAACTGAAAACAGACCTGATCATATTCTAGCATTCATCCCCAACACCTGAGCCACTGTTCCCACTGTGATCTCTCCCTGCACAGGCAACCAGCAATCACATAGATCCCATTACTGCAATGGGACCTAACTAAGCGGGGTACCTACAAGATCAGCACCGTTACAATACTGAAGTCAAACACTAATGACTTCTTACTTCCATGTTCCACTGCAAATTAGTTCCGTAAGTGCATTAACTGAAGAGATGCTACACCTCTGGGACAAGTATACTGAGCAGCTTCCTGCAAATACACATTCTTCTAATGTAATTTAGTGTAAGAGAAACTGTTTTCTACGATTAATTGACACACTCTAGATTTAAAAACAAGTAGGACAAAAGAAATTGAACCCTGAAGGTCATATCAGTCCACTCAAAATTGTATAAATGCACTTAGCAAGTTACTTGTATCATATTTTTCAAAGATTTCCATTAAGCACGAGGTCCTCTATAGGCTAATACATCT
Source organism: Sula dactylatra (assembly GCA_013389905.1). Taxonomy (NCBI): domain Eukaryota; kingdom Metazoa; phylum Chordata; class Aves; order Suliformes; family Sulidae; genus Sula; species Sula dactylatra. Next base: position 77,347 of record WEKW01032291.1, read on the forward strand.
TAATTCCGGCAAACACCAGCCACTACAGAAATATCCACTCATAACAGCATAAATGAAGCAAACTGTCACGATTGCAAAGATGAAAGTATCAATTCCACTTTTTTGTACGTGTGTTTGTGTATCCAGACACCACAACAGCAACTAAGTGTTCATTACCTTCATGTATTTTTATTAGCTGCAGAGTCACATCAGGAACTTTGATGATACTTCTTACCCTCAGGTTTACCCTGTCTCTGCAGCACTCTCGAATCTTTTCTGGCTTGAAACTTCTTAGCTTTATTGTCCAAATACATTTTTCATTTAACACAAAAAAGATTAGGGGATTCTGGCAACATTTTAAAAGCTTCATTCACTGAGAAGTAAACTGAGACTAAGCATTTAAGTAGCCACTTATTTCAGATCATGTTTACAAACTTGCCGCCTTCACTGTGCAAAACCTTTCCATTTTTTGAAGCACTTCATAGTATTCAGTTCTCTATATAGGAGAAACTCATTCAATGCTGAGATTTAAACAGAACAAACCAAAAGCTAGGCTCCTAATCTGGTTTGTGACTGTAAGGAGAGACCTGAGAGCATTTGGGGGAGCTGTGCTGTTGGTTAAGGATTCCCTCACGCGATGGACGTCTGGACTGACTTTTCTCCTACAACTCGTTTCCTGAACATGGCGTGAGGGCTGTCATACAAACCACATTTACAGCTCTGCAGCATGAACCAACCTTACATTTCCTATCTGCTCCAAAGTAGTTCTTCAAAGTGAAATTAAAAATTAATCAGATTTCATGTGTTTCTGCTCCTACTGATACTTTCAAGGGTTCAGTCATGTTCTGCATTTATATTCTTACATGTCTTACTGTGCTACTAGCTAGGGAGCAAACTGTCAGTTGGAATAGGCAGAAAGAAAAATAATAATTTTTGGACCACATTCTTTACAAGCTCTGACATGCTTTGTAAAGGTTAACCAGTTCTCAAGGAAAACTGTTTTTATCCCAAATAGATATTGGAAGGATGGAGCAGATGGCCTCAGGAGGTCCCTTCCAACCCAGGTTTCTGTAATACCACACACAGATGACAATAACAGAACACAAAAGTTGTAACAAGATTAGAGGTGCTACAAAACAAGAAAGTTCCTTAGCCAAAAAAAAAAACTTGCCAAGTCAATCAGTTATCTACATGAATTCACTGAGGAACAACAACAAAAAAAGAATATATTTTAAAGAAAGAATACTACTATTGCTTCTATATCCATTTAGACGGTTTTGGGCAGTACAGTCCTCAAATAGCTTTGTGGATCCCATCACAAATAGGTTTTTTCTATGATTTATGGATGCTTTGCTAGCAGATATCTCTAACACTGTATTTGTTTTTATGAAACTATGCATTTTGCATTAGTTTTCTCAAATGTTTTCTTGGAAATGGAGCCACAAGTGTAACATCATCTTTCCAAGGGTAACATCTAATCATCGAAAACAGGAATATTTTGTGAGTTTCATGTTCCTCCCTCAAGGTAAAATGAGAATATGGCTCCATGGACAACTACAGAGGCTCAGACTCTCGCCCCATCTGCAGCACTGATCTCTTTCCAGAGCTGTGGTAAGTGGCAGACCACAAGAAACTTCATCCTGTTCTCCTGTAGCGGGAACTGACTGACTCTAACCTAACAGTATTTCCTTGAAATGAATTCAGATATTCAGTTCACGAACCGATCTCTCAGTCCAGTGAAGAGAAAAGGCCCTCAGCGCACGAGGAACCACAGACCACAGTCTCCAGGAAGCCGAGTAGCACACGTCATTCCACAACAAACCTTCCAACTGAACGAGGAATATCACAGACACAACATAAGATGCAGTTTTCCTATTTATCTGCTGGTACCAAAATTATTTAGGAACACATGCACATATTCAGCTTTTAGCCTCTGCACGACCGATGCTGAAGGATGTTGTCTCAGAGTCTGGATTCAACAGCCTGGAAGTCTCCCTTCCTATTCTTCTCTCGCAGCTTTTCCGCTTAAAAGGCAGAACAAAATTATGTTCCTCTAATCTTTAATGAAGTTGAGATCTCATCATCTATGTCAAAATATTTTTTAAAGAGCAAATAATTAAGCAGAAAACAAGTCATCTTTCAAAAAAACTGCTTTCTAAAATTATATTTGTTGAGAAACTCAAGGATTTATCCATGACCATCCAATCTATCGAGCAAAGACCTTGGAGATATGATGAATTCATTCTGACAGCACACCCACTAAGGAAAAAGCTGTTTAAAAGTTTTTTAAATATGATTAAAAGATTACATAAACCACCAGTTAGATTGCTTCATATATTTATTTTTTTCCTTCATCATTAAAAGTGCATCCCTTATTTCTAACCTAAACCTACCCTACTTCCAATTTAGCAGTCCGCAGAGCTGAATGTTAACAGCCCTTTACTATATCATTTCCCATTAAGGCAATTTTAGGGCAATTTTGAAGAGTGACTCAATCAACTGTTTCTGATATTAGCTATGTAGAATGAGAGGCAGAAGTGGCTCACTATAAAGACCCATTTTTCTAAACCTTTGATCATCTGTAGAAGCCTTTTAATGCTCAAACTATTTTTCCTTTTAGTAGCTTCCCCAATTTGCAAACACCAGTACCTGACATGGTATTTGTAAGTCAATCATAAGAGCACTAAAAATACCACTTCCTTACTTAGCTTAAGTTTTTTCCCCTTATTGATGTACTTATTGCATTTGCCTTCAGCACTGCAGCAGCTGAATATCCACCATTAACTGTAAATTTTTGTTTCTTACTGTTGGGAGACATGGGGGCTGGGATGGGATGATTATAGGACAGACACCTCCATCCTCAAAACTAGCCAGCATTTTGTGCTTTGGCCAGATCAGAAGAAATACAATGTCCAAAACCACACATCTTTTGTTTACAACCCCACTTCATCAGAGACCCACGTTGCACTGTAGTCCTTTATTATCTTTGTTTAAATCTTTGCTCCAACTGGAAGTATCAGCAGTAATGATTTAATGCTTTCATTTATGTCTGTTGAAAAGGTTAACTAGCAAACAGCCAAGAATGAACCACTATGAGACCCTCCTCAGGAAATGTGTACAGCCTATGTTCTATTTTTTGCAAAGTTGTGTTTAACCAGTTACTAGTTTTAATGCAAACTGCTGCCTCTGAAACACAAAAAACCCCACAAAATTAAGGCAAGGAAAAATTAGAGGACCAAAGTACTGCACAGAACACTAACTTTTTTCTTCCCCAGATTATATGTTTGTTTGACAAAACACGTACTAGGCACATTTACAGTGCATCACTACCTTATCTGACATACCTCAAATAGCTTTAAACATGCATGAGCATAATGTTATTACAGCAATACAAGAGTCAGTGTCAGCTAACTCGTCCTGTACCTCAGGAACACATTCAGGTTATATTTGCTTCCATAACTGACAGCAAATTGCCAAATCAGTAGTTAATTAACTGCTGCATTCTTCTCACTGGCCCCAATCTTCTACCTGCCTTCTGCTTCCCACCCACCATGATTGAAAACCAAAAGCAGTGTTTAGTCTCCTTAGTTTATAGCACCTACAAAAAGTCTTTCAACCAATGACAATTTCCCCTCTCCAACTGAGAGAAAATCCTCCTGAATCACTCTGCTTACAGTTCTTAAATATTTGGTTTTGAAACTGGAAATAAAAGCAGAATTCTGAATAAGATGCTGAGAGTAATCCATATGTATTTTCCTTCATCTCAGTCGACTCTGCCCCGAACTAAAAGAGCATGCACCTGGAAACTTTAAATTCATTTACACCACATCATTGAGCATGTCCACAAAGTTACCTACACTGGCTACCAGTAGCCAAATTTTAGACCAGGCATACTGAACAGTAATATATTAAATGAAAAAGTTTTGGTGGAAGCCACACTGAAAGCAGATAAGAGCAGCAAAAGAAATTACTCAGTCATTACTCAGGGCAGGTGGGCTCAATCTCGTTACACAGTTACAGAACACACAGTATCTGAGCAACTTGGATAAAGGAATCCATTCTCAATAGCTACGCAAGATCTGTATAAACCTTTGGCCTATGGGGAAGAGACGTATAGATAGACAAGTCTGGAGTAGGGTCTCCAAAAATTGGTTTTATTCAGCATCACAAAATGGGAAAGTGAAATCTTCAAGTCTGCAGGTGATATTAGGCTCTNAATAGGAAGCAAGTCGCTAAAAGACAGCGGATACACTTTGACGTAGATAGACATGATGTAATGCATCTAGGGGAAAAGTGTTCTGAGCAATACCTCCTTAACCACTTAACACTTGCACTTTTTCCAGTTCCAACTGTGGGAGGAAGGCTGAGTCACTGTTTTCTCTGAAATCATCAGCTCAAAGCGCAGTAGCTGACCAAAAAAAGGCAATAAAACTTTGTGTATCATTAGGAAGGGTACTGAAAACATGGTACTGTACAGAACAATAAAGCATCCACATCTTGTGTTCAGTTCTGGTCTCCACACATGAAGGTGTACACAGCAGACAGAGAATGTCTAGAGAGGACAGCTGAAGTGATGGAGGGATGGAGCAGCTGCCACATAAGGCCAGACTACAAAATTCGGGACCCCTCAGCTGGGAGGACACGAGGCTGCTCACAGTGAATGACCACAGCTTACAGCTGGGGCGGGGAAGAAAAAGCAAATCAATGCAGCACCACTGTTCATCAAATCCTGGCAGTACGCATAGTAGCAGGCATTTGAAGTAACTACTGGAGATCAGCTTCAAACCAGTTAGAGTGCCCCTTTCCACAGCTGGCAGCACATTTCCTGAAGCTCCTGCTAGAGAAGGGTGTGGAGGCAAGTACCATCAGCACATTCAAAGGCAGTTGTCTGATTCACATCAGGTTGACAAGGAAAGATGACAAAGACTACTCAGGGAGGTACTGGCTGGCATCCCTGATGCAATGGGGATGCTGAGGAAATAGGGCCAGGTGCACAAACTCGGCTTAAACACCACTTTCTGCTGCCACGGAGGCATGCTGCTGGGCTGGGGGATCACTGGTCTCATCCAGCAGCATCTCTTGTGTTCTTAAACTCCCCGTTGTGGCTCCATGAAGATGTAGGACAGTCATGGGCTTTAGACATGACCTATAATACCTACTCAATCAGAAGTGCAGTTTTAAGAATGTGTCAGCTACATCATAGGAATGTTCTTATCCTTTAATGGCTTATAGCAAAAGGAGACATGTTTAATTCTGAACAGGAAACTTTAAAACTGCTTCAGATGTTTAAGAAGGGACATCCGTGTGCTGGCAGTGGTTCAGATCTAGCCGGAGTATCTCCAGCACTATGACCCATGGTCATGTAATCCTGATGGAAATACTGTGACATTTTATGAACCTAGCAATTCAGGCCCTCAGGCAAGCTTAGGGAAAGCTGAGACATGTACTCTCTACATATCCAGCTACTCCCTCATTGGTACTACAGAGTGCTTGTTATTAAAAGCGATAGGTTTAGTTGAATTTTTTTCCCCCAAAAAAAAGCCGATTGTCTTGACATCGCTTGCTATCATTGAATCCCCCTTGTCATTTTCCATGACGGACTTGTGACAAGCAGTGTGCCATCACAAGTCACCCACATTTTCAAAAGGTGACAATTTTATAGTTCCTGTACTCAAACACAAATTAGCACTTCACACAGTAAAGCTGTTTTGCACTCTGGCTATTACAGGAGCTCAGCAAGAGGATGTAGACATTTCAGAACATAAAATAAACATTTTTCCAGGTACAGAAATGAACACCAAGGACACAAGTAAGAACAGGAGAGAGTCAGCAGAAGGTACTTCAGGCAAAATACTAAAAAATAACTCAAATGGAGCTACAGATCCCAGAACACAATGTAAGAGAAAAGTGCTTTCTTGGGTGGGTTTTTTTGTTCGTTTTCTTTTTTTGTTTGTTTGGGTTTTTTGGGGGGGTTTTTTTGGTTTTTTGTTTTGTTTTGTTTTTGTTGGTTTGTTTGTTTTTTTTTTGTTTTTTTTTTTTTTTAGGGGGACTTGGTTTTAAAAGGATAACAACTTAAGAACATCTAGAGTAACAGACTAACAAAAAACACAGTCAAAGTTTCTTTTTGGAATACTAAAACAGTATTTTGCAAGTTGTGGGGTTTTACTTGTTTTTTGTTGGGGGGGTTGTTTTGGTTTGGGTTTTTTTGTTGTTTTGTTTTTTAAAGACAAATTCTTAGAAAGTTGGGAGAGTCATTCCCTTCGTGTTCCACCACTGTAAAATTATGCCGTTTCCATGGTTATGGCCCACACATGGATTCCATTGTTACAGCAGTTTTTCAGAAGCTAGAATTAGAGTTAAGTTTTTTCATTTGATCTTACAGAACATTCAAGATGAGTGAAAGAGGGTTGAAGATAATCAATGCATGGAGAGAAGGAGGAAAAATTTAAAGGATGGCTTTCCAGTAAAGAACACAAATTAGTTTCTCGAAAGTTTAACAAGATTATAATCTTTGCACATACATTGAACTTCACTAAAAAAAGGGGCTGTTTCTACTTAACATTCGCATGCATGAAAAGACTAACTTAGTACCTAAAAAATAAAACATTTTGTTGATCTCAATGGGATTACTGCAAGGCATTGACAGCAACTGCCGAAGTTTTGTTCTGTACAGAAATCTGCCCCAATAAACAAGAGAAAAATCTATTTTTAACAGAATACTAGTGTTTTCTTAGTCTAATAGTGAAACTATGGATGGAGAAAAATTTTGCTGCAGTTAGAGCTTGTTCTCAAAGTGAAGCCTAACACCCGTTTACAACAAATGGGGACTTCCACAAGCGTATGGCTTAGGGCATTTGCAGCAAGAGCTACAGACTGAAATCAGCTCTCCAGCGAGACATGACAGTTTTGGACATGAACGATGTAAGAAATAACAGAACTGAGGACAGCATGCTCAGCGTGCTAGACAAACTTCCAATAAATGTACCACCACAGGCACAGAGAAGATTCCTTTAATGTAATCTTGATGTTTCAGCAACTCGTACATGTCTTACACGAGACACAGATTACAATGCTTCCAACTAGTGGAGTGTTTGGAGGCACAACATGCTGCGATGCATAATTCTGGTGGGTTGTGGGGGGTTTTTTCCTGTTTTTTTTTTTCTTTTAAGTCAAAAACGCTTTCCAAAACCTAGGTCACAAAGGGATGTTGTTTCAAGAACCATCTAGACCGCATAAATTATTTGTCAAAGAACAGAGCAGACACAGGGCCATGACAACTAGCAAGGAGATAAAACCAAACATTGTTATTTCTATTGTTACGCAAGCATACGTAATTACTTTTAAGCCAAAAAGACACAGAGCCTACCTCGGAGTCTGAAATAGGAATTTAGGGGCAACAGAAATAAAAACAACAAAACAGGAAAGGGCAAAAGAGTCATTAGAGAGCTACATATTATGCATTCACCTAAACTGACAACTAATTTTTCTTGCTGTGTTTCATGATAGCAGTATTTGTGTTAGGTCCGTTCCCCCACCCCACCCCGCAAAGCAGATGCACCAGCAGAAAGACAGAAAAATCTTTCCCCTAGCTTCTCCTCTGCTTCTGCCCCCTTTTAGAGTTTTCCAGATGGAGAAAAAACGGAGGATGAATTAAGACAGCAAAAAAGATGACAAGTGAGGTGGGGAAGAACCACAGGCAGAAAAAACAGCAAAAGAAAAACACACACACACACCAGGACAAAGAAACCAAGAGAGATGACTGACAAAAACTAGATTATGAAAGGAAAAAGGGGGGGAGTGGGGGAACAAGGCTGCAGACAGAAGAATTTCAGTACACAACATGAGACAGGCTTTCTTCTCCTAATTGGTTCTGTCACGTAGCCATCGGAGAGCGACTCTCAAAAGACAGTGTCGTTCATGTAAAAGGAAAACCCCGAACACATCCGTGCTCTGCAAGAACATGATCAAACAAGAGACCCAGTTGACTTGACAGAACACAACACACGTGCAACTTCCAGATTCTGTTTGCTGCGCCTTCCAAACACGGCCATTACTCATATCAGCAAAGTCAGCAAGCCACATAGTTTGTTTCTAATACAGTAGCACACAAAGTCAAGCATGTATGATTAATGGATTCTCATATCCACAAACCTGCTGAAAAACTTCAGCTTGGCATCATTAAGATTCTATCAGTCCTGAATTGCAATTTCAGATAGTATTTTTCGCCTTAATCTGCTGCTCTATTTAATCAATTTAATGCACAGTAAAAACTTAATTTGACAAAATTGAATGCATTATTTCTCTTCGCCTCTGGCATGAAACAGATTAAGACCACCAGAAATACTTGCAGAAAGATTTAAGATTCATTACATCTTAGGTGGCAGATAAACATTAGATGTGCCGTGAACTCTATAGTCTGCAGACTCAACACTGTGTCTAAGAGCTGTGGTTTTTTAGTTAACGCTGCAATTACCTTCCCAGCAGCTAACCCAAGTTGTGCCTCCTACACAAGCCACAACTGTGATTTTTAAAGTAAAAAATCTCAGAAAATGTTATTTCATACAATAGTGAAACTCCACAGACATTAGGGAGAAAGAATGAGGACAGCAAAGACAACTCTCGATTTATATAGACTTTACATGTCCTGTGTAGGCTCCTGGCCAAAACCAGGTTGGATAAATGCACGTGTCAGAACAGAATGTGTTCTAGGTCCAGGTCCCTGCTGTCTCAGGAGATAAGAGCACCTTACAACCCTACCCAAAGTTTATCAAGGTTCTATTTAAACTAATTAGATTATCCACAGAAATATCAAAAGACAATGACAGAAAGCTGCTGTACAAGAACGTCTGGAGGTCCATACAGGAGCTGTAAGTTAACACGTTACAGGAGACACATCTACTGGTCAGCCCTGCCTGGCAGCCCCAGAGCTGGAGGTACCCAAATGGTCCTGGGGCGAAACTGGAGCTGGTCCTCCAGCAAGCAGCTCTTGTCATCCCAGCGCCAAGCCTACAGCGTGACAGCACTATTTGTACTGTGAAGTGAACACTTCTGCCTTCAGGGCTGTCAAACCGATTTTCCTCACAAATAATTAACAGACCAATTTTAAGGGCGGCAGCAGGGAAATAAATCCTGACGGGAGTGCTGTTCACAAAACACATGCTGTTCACAAAACACGCTCGTTACTTTAACTAAAAAAAAAAACCACCAAACAAAAAAAGCCACAGAAACCCACCACTAAGTCCCTTAGTAACTCTGACTTACCTTATATTGATAAGTATTTAAGTACTACAGAGTATCGTAGGTCTATTTTAAATGGATTTTAGGTCTACCATACTTTTGTACCTAGACAAAAAATTTCCAATACAAAATGCATCTACTATTAAAAAAAAAGTCTGAAATTTGTTATTTCTCCTAATGTTAAGAACCAGCGCTGTTTCATTTGAAAAGTACATAGTAAAATATGCCAGTAACAGCTTTCTCCATTTATGCAGAGGGATCATATATTATATACACTTGTACAACTACATCTTTCTTTGTTGATATATAAAATGCAACACTAATGGTGAATACATACACTGTTAACGTAGAACAATTCCTTATCAGCAAGCAAGTTAGCTGTAACATGCATTGACAGAGATAAAGAAAATCATTATGTAGTCCTTTAAGACTAAACAGAAAAGGACCGCAAAGATCTCAATTGTATAAGCTTATTTGGTACAGCCCTGTGTAGGCTGGACTCGGTGAACAAGTATTTTCTGCACAAAGGTAAGAAGTCAAGACCACAAAGAAGCGTACAGAAGAAACACGTGCTTTTGACTCAGCAACGAGTGCTGGAAGGCTGTAAAACCTACATGTTTTGTACCAAAATATAACCTGTTGGAAATTATGGCAACAAGAATAATAAAGCCTAAACCAAGAAAAAACACTGTTAAGCTTTTTAAATTCTTCACTGATACTGTAGTTTATTCATTACCCCACCATTCTGCGTGCCTGAAAAACCCATGGCAGCTCACCTCTTCTGTTATTTCAAACAAGGATAAATTATTTAAGGACTATTCTCTAAAAAGCTTTTCCTTTTCTGGTCCTTCATTGGGCATGGAAGAAGGGGAGACCAAAAAAAAAAAGCCATCCCACTTTCTCTGCTCCTGATGCAACTTAGACAAAGTCAGATGCCACTAAATCCCACAAGAGTAAGAACAAAGAGTTAAACTTGGTCACAGTGATTATGAAGAACAGAACTGACAGCTGTTTCACATACTTTCAACCTCATTAACATTAAGAAGGTGAATATTTTTTAATTACACTATGATCTAGTTTTGAAATTATGATGTAATGTAGTGTCACGTATCCCAACACACTAAGTTATCTGTAACACATTATAACAATATCTTCTATCTCCCATAACATGCAGAATACATAGGCAATGCTTATAAAAAATTAAAATTAATCAAAGTACCGAAACACTGAGTTCATCAACATCTCTTCTCCACAATTTTCCCTCTCAAAATTGCTGGTGAAAGCATCGTAAAACTCACCCTCAAAAAAAAAAATCATTCGATTTCAAGCTTATTTATAAGAAAGAAATTGGCTTAAGGTCCAAATTAAAAACCTTATTCACACTTCCAATAATCAGTACAAAGAGACTCAATTTTCCATGCAAGCTGTTTCAAGAGCTAAACAGGCTGAGAGTGCATGTGAACTTAAATTTGCTCAAAAATGTTAAAGTAATTCTGGCACAAAATCATCCAGCTACTGCATGAGGATGCCAGCATTTCAGGAACTTCTGAACACATACATCATCTGCTGATATGCAGAAAGAGATCAAATTAAAGAACTGTAGCGTGTACTTATTCCAGTGTCAGCTCCTGGTACAGTTAATATTTATTTCATCATTCTGCAAATTAAGAATTTGTGACAGTACAAAGGAATTCCAGGCTGCATATGCTAACAACATGTCACAGCACTGAAGTTGAAATAATTTCTACTTTGTATTTGTCTGCTATAGCCCCATATAAGAAATGCACAAGTTCTTAATGACAGGATACTGAAAGCTCAGAGCAAACCAGAGGAATCTCAAAGAATGAAAGGATTATTTTCAGCCCAAATGACAGGGATGTTAACCCTGCTGCCACATGAACGCAATTTAAATAAGTCCATTTATCTCCTTTCTCCCAATTCCTGAATCACAGAGCAGTGACAGAAGTCATGAGGCCAGAAAGAAACCTGAAGGAGTGAGTGTCTATTTCTATAGAGAAGAGAAAAACCACAGAAATCCGCTAGAAGAATTTGGGGGTAAACTGAGCAACTCTGTTCCTCCTGCTATCCTAACTTAACCATATGAATCCCATACCCTAATTGGATGTTTTTATAAGTTTTCAAACTTACTTTTGCCTCAACAGCTGTAGAGGTCACTTCGTTTTTATAGCACAAAGAAACTGAAAGTAATGCCAGAAAGCTTCTGAATTTAAGAAGCAAGACTAAGATGTAAGTGAATGCCACGGCATGGTGCTTAATAGGATATCCAAGATCACAAGATACACTTTCAAGAAACTTTTCTGGGTAGATTAATAAAGCATTATTTCCCATACATCCATATACTCAGAGTGTTCAGAACACCCTTGAGCAAGGAGAAAGCACCAGCACCACCAGTGTGGCCCCTCCATCCCAATGCACCTGTGCACTGGCAAATCTTTCATGGCACTCACCCGACCTGCCATCACCCGCCTCCTGACAGCCGTTCTAGCCAAGCCCCAAGCCCCAACCCCACCTCCTTGCTACCAGCTGGCAAGAAGCATCGTAGTGCTCTGGATGGTTCAAAGTTCCAAGTGTACCGGTTTGGGGGACGCCATGCACACAGGATGTCGGCAGCCTGAACGCAGCAGCTCCATTCAGCTGTGTTTTAAAGCTTCTACCTCTGTGCTGAATTCGGTAGGAACCAGCTTATGGCCAAAAAGTGTGGGGGAGGATAACAGAGATAGTATGTAGCACAGGTCTAATTATTTAGGAAATCAAGGTCATGACAGACCATACTGTCATTAAGAACGTGACCACAGAGAGAGGGAAAGTGTGATGTCAGGGGTGGTGACTTCTAATGCTTTCATCCTGTTCAAGAGAGTTTCTGTGCAGGGGAGAAGGGCACCACCTGGTCCAAATTACCTCTTACAGACAACATACACAAGAAGGTCTATCCCAATGGTGTACAATTACATTTGTACTAACTAAAACTCATTTAGGTCACCTCAGAAAAAGCAATACCAAAAAATAAAGATTTCAGGTTTTTCACACCTAGACTTTTCTAATGAGGATATCTTCACATCTGTCTGTAGACATTAGACAATGTCAGATTTGGCAATTACATACAACTCTAAAATTTAAAGTCTACAAGTTAATTAGACACTGTTCCAAAAATCATGAAGTGCAGTTTTGAGGCTGGGCACACAGCAGTGACTTGCCACAGCTCCTCCTGAGGCCTCCTTCCAAAGCACTAATGTGAATGCAAGAACACCTAAGTTTTACCTTTCTGACCTGTCCTACATCCAGAACATCTACTTCTGAAAAGTTTGAATAAAAACACTATCTTGTTTGGCTTTTTAAGAAGTTAATACTATGAGAATATAAAGTTCCAACTCCTCCATCTCCTCCCCAAAGGACAAAAAAAAAAACAATCTAGACTGAGGAACTAAGGACTTCATTTAGGCTTCCAAGATTTAGTCTCTGCAGGGACTTCGCTCCACATCAGCTCCTCAGCCTCCATCCCAAACCCTAAACCTAAGGCCACTCAAAATGCAAATATGTTGCTTTTGCAGTTGGGATAAATCAATACAGTAATTTTGGCACAAAATGGTTCCAGTGACCTGTGTTCCCTTCCATGCAGACCATTAATGGACACCTTGTCTCCTTATAAACTGCTGGTTGATGGAGCCAACCTACTACACCTGATGTCCTAAGGCTAACATGACTCTCCCTCCTGACATCAGCTTTTTCAATGACACCTCAAAGGGAAAAGAACAAACAGGGAAGCCTCACTCTACCTGCTGAAGAGTTAAGACAATCTCACTGTGTTATGTTAACTTTTATCAGCTCATCATCAGACACAAGACTTCCAGGCAGTAAGCAGCTCTTTTCAACTGCTGAACTCAACGGCTGCCCTCTATGAAACCAAGCTCCTGGTGGGCTTTTAAATTTTACATTATGACCAAGACTAGGGACCTGGTGGACCTCCACCCCAACACCCTTTAAAGGTAGGTACATTATTCAAATGAAAGGCAATCACAACATTGATTAAGAACCAAATGAACATGCATCCAAATGCTTTTAAGTAGCATAAAATTTTAGAAGTAACTCATATGGCCTCATACAACAGCAACGAAAATTTATGATTAGGGACGAAATCCTCTCATTCAAGAAAACCATGATGAATGATGGAATTTATTTAATTCACATGTATAAGTTGTGAGAATAAGCAGAAACCTATGCTGGGAACATTCAAGGACTGGACTACAGCCCTGACTACTGGCTAAATACTGACGTTTGACTGAAAGCTCCAGAAGACTGAGGTCTGAAGTTTGGGTTTTTGGGAAACTGAATACCATGAGAGATGGACAGCGTGAATGATAATAAGAGTGTGGAATTTCCCAATATTTTACATGCAAATAACATTACTTTCACATTAGAAAACTTGTTAGGAGTATCTTCTTTCTTTTTTTGGTCTAGCCTTATTTTCTCTTCATATTTACAAGCATTTTCAAGAGTTACTTGCACAGCAAAATAGGCTAGTCTCAAGTTCGTGAAATCGGTTAAATATGTGAACTGCATGCGTAAAACATACAGTAATTTGCAATTCAGATGCCTTGCTTTCAGAACCACCACTGTGTTAAAGCATAGAGTTGGAGATCAATTAACCACAACTCAGAATCGCCTTGAAGCTTTAAAAACCAGCAATGCGCAAATCAATATTTAATTTGCAGTCCGTGTTGGAGTGAAAAATGTAACAGAAGTTATCTATGAAGTGTATATAGTATAAACCATAAAGTGAAATAAATACCAATGTGCACTACCAACAGCCTCAGCAACTATATACTATGAATATTCCAACATAATTTTAATATCCCCTGCTTTTAAAAAAAATCTGGGAATAACCACCCCATTTAAGCTACCAGTGGCACATATGTGCCATTATTTGAATAATCCAAAAGCAAATTTTTTCCAAATATTTCTCCTTCTACCACAGGGAACGAAGTAGGCTTGGAGAGGTTTCCTTGTCCTTGGGCTGCTCACATCCCTAACTTGTTCCCTCCTTCAGATTTCCACATTCTTCAGAAATTTGAGATATCACAGGCAAATCAAGATATGTCCTTGCTTCAAAACACATTTTAGACAATTTTAACAGTATGAGAGAAGAATAAAAATAAGAAAATGCAACGTTACCAGGATTTCCTGAACCTGCATGTGACCTCAGTTAGTCATCAGACCAGCTATACAGAAAACATGGATGCCGCACAGATGAAAACCAATATTAAACGGAGATGTGCCAATTTGCAGAAATTCTGCATTGCTGCCACTGAAGAAGGCGGAGAAAAACAGATCTGCCAGCCCCAAAAGCAACAAGTCTTTTGTCCAGCTTCTCTGGTCTTCTATAATTAACGATAACTTCTATGAGAGCAAAAATTCTAGACCTCAGGCTGAGCTTTGGGCCCTTCCTACAAACTGCTATTCAAATGCTCACAGGTCCCCACTCATTTCTCTTGAAAAATTATTTTGAAGAAAGAAGAAAGTTCATCGTAAAGTAACAAATTTAAAGTAAACTCCACCCAACTCAACCAAATAACATAGAAATTTATTTTTTACTGACAAAAATATTTTACAGTTCAGATGCAAATTTAAGGATTAAGTACTTTCTCTAAAAATACAAACCAGGTGAGGAACTTGATTGAAGAAGGGATTATGTAGCCTTGTACTGAAAAACAGATGAGCCTTCTGACTGATCGCAACCTTCCCTCCCCACCTTCATATTTCTACGTTTTGCCTACTAAGAATTAGAGAATGCAAAACTTGCATTAGAAAAGCACTAGATGCTAAAAGAACGATTAACTCTGTGCATTTCAGTTAATTTTTAAAAATCTGTGATGCTCCCCTGAATATAGCTGTCCCAAGTTTTCTTTGCATGACAACATCTTCAAGTGGAAGTTTCAATTAGAAAAGCTAAAACAGCATCTTCTGACCCATATTATTCATACTGCTTGTTATATTGTTATTGCAGTAATGGTAGCAACATTCTATGCAGGTTTTCCTGCTCTCATCACTATGGCTACAGAGACCATCAGTATATTAAGCAATGTAACTTACTGTTTTTCTTGTGTCATTCCTTCCAGGGGGAGAGCTGCATTTATGTTGTCTCCAAAGCTAAGTGTTTGTTACCAAAAGCAACATCAAAAATATTAATTCCTTGTATTAGTATCAGGATTCAGTAATTTTTATGTCACTGGGACTCTGGATTTAGTATAGAGCTCTAACTCTTATCCTATTCCTTCAAGAAGTAGAAGAGCAAGAGGTGAAAGTCTCACACCATATACAACATGTTTATCCACACCCCAAAGCAAGTCTTCCAGGTAGCTTTGGCTTGGCTTATCTTCAAACCTTATGAACAGGAAACCTCTGAACTGACGCCCAGATTTCACCACCACCAGATGTCCTATTCTTCACTGACTACCTACATCTACATGAGATATCCTGGAGAAAGTGGGCCTCAAAATAAAAAAAGAAAAAGACACCCAAAAAAAGCCTCCCCCAAAAAAGACTTAGAGGTCACTGTTAAAGGACCGCCTTCATTTAAGGTCACATCTGTTAAGGATTTAGCGTTGAACTAGAAGCACAGGGACTCACGCCAGATACAAATATATCATGTACTCAGGAATTTTTTTTAGGGTGTCAGGATTAATACTTAGCCCCTAACACCGTGCAAAAAGGAGGCACAAGTTAACATCCTGTTTGCTTGTCCATTTTTCAACAACAAAAATTGTTATGCAGAGACTTCTGAAGTAAAATTATTCACCACAATAACAGTCCAACTCAAATTTATATGAAAGGTGATTTGTAAGAGTTAGTATACATTAGAGGCAGAGCAGTGCAACCTGAGTTGTTCTGCTTAAAATAAGTATGATGCAATACAGTTCAGACTCCCAGCAATATTACTGCTAGCAAAACAACACAAAAAGACTTCCAGACACAGGAGAAAGTTAAAATACGTTGCGTATTATACTAAGAGAAAAAGTCTACCATTCCGTTTGGACATCATTCTTGTAGAGGTCATTTAGAATAAAGGCATAGGTGGAAAGGAAGAATTCCATGACCACAGCTGCCTCAATTCCTTTGGACCTTAGCACCTACTATGATTGCGCCAAGCTTTTATCATCCTATCCTGAAAGTTAAACCGAGTAGACTGATCCTGAAAGGGGGAAATGACAACATGACCACCTGCTAACAATACATACAAATATATCCTGGTATGCCAAACTTGGAGTGCTGTTGACGACCGTGACTTTAAGTGCCCTTTTCCTTTCCACATTCTAAATACTATTTTACCAAAACAAGAAATGACTTTTTTTTTAATGGGAATCTTGGTTAGCAATTTAAAGACTGCACCTTCCACAATACAGCTGGGAGTGGACTGTGTTACAATATACCTTCCACATGTTGTTAAAAGGCAGTATTTCAGTGGTACCTGAACAGCTATTAATAACTTCCACTAGGCGATCAAGGCTCCCTCTTGGTACAGAGCATTATATCTCATTTAATGCACTCATTTATGGGTACAGTTATAGCCTCTTACTGCCTTCTCATGTCCTCTTCATCCTCCTTAATAAGGAAACACTGCCCAAGCTGCATTTGTCCAGAATCTTGCCCAGGGAATTCAAGTTGCCTGCTTCACTTCTTGCCACAGAAAAAAGTACTGATTCATAGCTACCAGTAAGAAAGAAACAAAAAAATTCCCATCACTTCTGATAGCCATCTACTCTATACCCAAGATAGCGGTATGTGTGAACAGAATACAATATAATAAAAAATAAACCACTATTTCTGCCGATTCCTGCTACTGAAAATGGATTTAATGAAATTTAAGCACACAAAAACACACCATTATTTCCAAAACTTAATAGTTTCAAAAGAAATTGGCACCTAAAGAATTATGGTGCATTAGGAAGACTTACACAACTCGAGGTCCCAAAGAAATAAAAGACTATGCAAACCAAATTATCTACAAGCATCTAGACATAAAGGGGAGTCAGGCCGATATGAAAGCATTATACTGGCTGTTCACATACAACTGGTGATGTGTCTTACAAATACATGAGAAGCAAAAAGCATCACATCAAATGCTTCTAACACTGTATTGCACAATTTTCTACCAGCTTTACAACTAGGTAAGAATAACCGACCACACACGTACAAAATGAGATTACTAGCAAGACAATAACACCACAAAAAATCTGGGGGTTTTAGTGAATCAAAAGTGAACAAGAACTATGGAGACTGCTGAGAGATGGGGAAAATAAATAAAAAACTTTAATATTAATGTTAGGACTTGTGAACAAGAGGTGCCAAACATAACGGAGACTAGTAATCTTTTCACTTCATACAATGCTGATCAGGGTTAAGCTAGAATATCAGGTCCCGTTTTGAGCACAGCACAATATTTATAAGCCCTGAGGAGTGAAATTCCTTCATCTCAGGCGCTGCTAATTAAAACACATTTCAGGAAGTGCACTCGAGACTGCTTCTCTTCAGAGGAAGTTCTCCGTGAACGTCTGCCAGGAAATAACTCAGATCTTTCCTTTACTACAGCACACACAAACCAACCTTGGCAACCGCTGGGTTGTCACTTGCTGGTCCTGCTGCCTATCAGGCTGGCCAGTATTTTTTCCACAGTATTTTATGACTTGCCAGTACGTTTGCATCCATTAATTTTCTTTCTAAGGACACTCATTACAACCTGGTCTACAGTTACAACTCAAGATGCTACACCAATAACAAACACTATCACAAAGGATAACGGGAAGCCTGGCAAGCCTAACTCAGTTTACAGGTAAGAATTGAACTTTTCAAGGCTTAAAAAGTTCATAGCCTGGTTTAAATTTCTCTTTTTGATAGTCTCAGAAAATTCTCTTCAAGTTTTCTTTTTACAAGCAGGAAGGTAACACATTTTTCAAGATGCAAGACCGATGTGGAGTTGATCCACTAAATGCCTGAAATTTGGGCATACTGGAAAGTTCGAAAGTCCACCACCTAGCAGTGAGATGCACATTATCATTTGATTATTTTGTATCAGAATGGTCTTGGTGAATGATTCAGAATAACCTGGTGCTTTTAGAGACCTTCCTAAGCCAGCATTAAACAATCCTGTGTACTTCCTGCAGCAAATAACAGGCACTACAGATTTTAACCCATCAACCAAAATACAGGATCAAAGTACGATTATATATTACCAGCGAGCAAGTGAAGTGTTCTCATAGAAACAGAGCTACAGCAAACTTCACTGCAAATATAACCCTGCATTCCCAAGAGCTCTAAGTCTATTTTTAGAGAAGTGATAAATACACACTAGTGGGATGGAACAGAACAGCCACAGCGAAGCAGAATTCGTTGTGCTTTTTAGACCAAGAAAATGGGCTGCATCTACCTTCATTACAACTATATATAAGAGCCTATCACCATAATAGCTAAAACACATGTATAGGCATGCTTGACTTCAGACACAAGAACTACTTCTGATTTGAACATGTCAGCTTGGTTACACAAATTTGAACAGGTATGTGTTTGCAAGGCTGGGATGAAGAAAAACATTAGTTGCCCCAAGATAAGAAGAAGAACGTGTTCTGTGACAAGGTCTCAATATTTCCAAGCTGAAACAACGCTGCAATGTACAGGCTAATGCCCTGATGCACAGGGAAAAGCTTCATGGATGCATAACCAAAGTCAATCATTCAGAAATGTGCAATTTAAACAGTCTGGAAGGTAGCAGCAGCATTACACGGCTATGCCTAGCATCAGAATGTCCGACTACAGATCCATCCAAGGATTTTTATTACAAAGGAGTACTATTTACAGAGTCAGACTTTGTTTTCTGTTTTGTATTTCCCTATTCACATTTACCAGAAGGGCTAGCAACCAAAACAAATATTTGGTTTGGTATACAGAAGACCTTTGGCACCTCCAGAGGAAAGACTAAAACCCTACCTCATTCTACCTTGGTAACATATTCCAAGATACTCCAAACAGTTTAATAAAACTCAACTAAGAAGAATTTCACAAGAACTAAAGTCTACCTCCCCCAACCCAGTTACTCTTATATAAAAGACAAGAGCTGCTCTGGGGTCAGACTGAGGAACAACTATGCTGAGCAAAGGCCAGGACAGAGTTCAGGAAGGCATTAGGCACCACATGGCATGGTTTGTGTTCATTACATTCAAGTTCATTGCTTTCAAAACTCTTGTGATGCCTGCCAACACACACAGAGCACAGAGCCCTTCAAGGCAAGAACCCAGCCAGAGAGAAGAGCGTGTTCTGCACTGAACCACTGGGGAACTCGCATGCACTTGTGAGCCCAGCCTGCCTGGAAGAAGTTGAAGTTTACCATAACCTTGGTGGAAAAGGATATATCTCCAATGCCCCAGAAGTCCAGGATAATAAACCAGAGAGCAAGCCCAGCAAAATTCCACTTTCAGAAGCCAGGAGGAGCTATAAGCACATAGGTGTTACTGGCAAGCAGCCATATACCTCGATTATCTCGACTCTTGGGAATAGAGTGGTTATCCTTTATAGTTTTAAGTGCAAACTGAAATCTTTTGAAACAGATTTTGTAACAAGGGAAAATGCCTGACTATATTAAAAACATGATTACAAGCTTAACATCCAAACTATACAGAAATCATGGATCTTTAAAGATTTCATTAGGGAAGTGTTTCTTACTGTAAGAGATAAAAAGGAACATAAATTTATTTAAAAACAGTATGGCAGATCAACGAGTGCTATGCTGGATACAACAAGGTTGCTCACCAAATACTAGTTTAATTTCAACTGAAGTAAAACCACAAAGTTGGAAAGCATCTGATGTCACTTGCTGTAGGGTCGCAATGAGAACATCTTTTGGGGGCTGCTTCTCAGGTGGAAGTGCTAGCACCACCTACTGTCAATGGCTGTCAGACATCTTTGAAAACACACAATAAATATTCATACAATTACATGTAATTTTACCTACAGAACCCCGGCACCAATTCAGTGCGTAAAGGCTGGCCTGAGGAATAAGTCAGAATTATAAAGCTAAACAGAACTGTTGCTCGTAATCCCTGCCTATTGATATAGGTCTTCTGCACTTGCTAATAAATAATCAGCATCAGGATGAAGACA
Organism: Sula dactylatra; assembly: GCA_013389905.1. Lineage (NCBI taxonomy): Eukaryota > Metazoa > Chordata > Aves > Suliformes > Sulidae > Sula > Sula dactylatra. The sequence continues at coordinate 97,729 of WEKW01032291.1, forward strand.
AAGAATACTTCATGAGCTGAAGCAATTAAGCGTCATCTATGCATTCAGGGTTTCTGGATGATGTTAGCAGAGTCACTTAGTCAAGCTTTCAGCAATCACCATGCTTTTCTCTTTCATGGACACATGCCTTGATATTTGAGGGGGTTAAATACAGAACTGCCAAGTACTTTCAGGTGCTATTTGTCAAATCTGCTTTGAGTGCAAATTTTAAGTGTTACAACAAAAAAAATGGTGTGTCTGACCAGGGACCTAAAATTGAAGCCTTTGATCCTAAATTCTGTGACTCCATCCAACACAGGTACTAATAATACTGTAAGATGAATGGGCAAAGCCAGCACTACCAAGGCAAATTTAACAGGAAAAATCCATTCTGTAAGAGAAGAGCTTTATGAGTGCAGTGAACAGACAAGTATATTTTTGGTACCAAAATATAGTGGTTCTGTGAAACAAAGTATGTGATTGTGTAATGAAAAGACTATTGGGATACACATAAGAGCTTAAATTTTTGCAATATGAATACAAGACTTACAAATAACAAGTTTATAAAGCAGCTGGGTAAACAAGAGATTCAGTACATTTTTCTGTCATTTCCACTGGAACTGTCATTCCAGTATTTGCATATATAATACCAATTTCAAAGAGTACATAGCACTAAACTCTCCCTCATACCAAATCCCCAGCCAGAAAACACACATACTTCAATGTAAACCTGACAAGTCAGAAGTACTTGCAATTTACATATAAGATCTTTCACTGTTTCTTCTTACTTGCCATCATATTTCACAGCCTTGTAATTCACAGGGCTGGTTGTCTATAAAGTCTTCTTACCTAGGAAGGTACTGCAAGGTATTTACCTAACAAACTAATACATACTTAGTTGTCACTGTTTTACCAGGATATGACTCACTTCGACCTCTCACAAACCGTGTATACCAAAGAACAAATGGCTTCAGCTCTCAAAACATACAAGTGTGCTTTTTTGCCTATGACATCGTGACAATTATAGCTGTTCCTTTTGAAAGGTCAAAGTTAAAGGAAGCATAAAAAAAACCCTGAAATCACAGGTCTAATCTGTAGGCCTTTATATATGATAAAATGAAGGGGGGACCTGTTTTGCCCCCCCCCCCTTGTTTTCTGGATTTCCCACGCTACTCATTTTCCATATTCAGAAAATATTTTTCAAATGTCTGGATTTCCATCTGAATCATAATTCAGGTGCTTTTTGTTCAGATTGAAGTACTTTGGGTTTTTTCCAGTTTAGGTGACAAAACTGAAGACTACTATTTTTTAAACCATTCAACTTATTCTTTGGAGAAGTGAAAGTAGATGGAATTCCTTGGGAAAAAAACCTAAATTGCATAATACAAACAAACATCATCCCACACCAGAAAAGGGAAGGGAGAAATTAGGGAGGAGTTGCAATTAGTCACTCTAAACTTGAAAACTGAGGTTTAAGAAAGGCTGACTAACATCCAGACTACTCATGAAGTAAGAAGTTAAGCAAAAAAGCTACTGAAGAATGAAGACATCTACCTCTGCAAACTTAGATAGTCAGGAGGCACTAAGTGACCCTCTGCTGTTTCCCGAAGGTGAAAATACGGAAGATACTCGAGAGGCAATACTCTGAAGTCGAACTGCATGATAGCAGGCCGAAATCCCATTAGGGGCCTAGTGCACATGAAATGCTAGCAGCCACATCTCCTTTGTTCTCAAGTACATTACACAGCCCAGGCGAGAACATGACTGTAATCTAAAACAGGTGGTATGGAAGTTTTAAATAAGGCTCTCTGCATCAGCAAGTTAGATGCAAAAGTGCTCTTGAAGTGGCAGAAGATGAATTTTGTTACCTGCCAGAGCCTAAGAAATAGAAAAAAAAAAATAATGTAATACAGGCTTCTCAAACCACCAATCACAGAGAAGGCTGTGGAAAGAAAAAGGAAAAAACCCACCACCAAACCAGAAAAAAAAAGGTTCTAACAAGTTATTCTAGCCACACTCAAATGTAAGAATATTCCAAACATCCATATATGTTAGCAGCAATAAAAGCAGGTCAGAAATATGAAGTATACTGAGGAATAAAAACTGAAGTTTGCAAATATAACCATTCACCCTGGGGGCTCACAAGGAATCAAAAAAACTAGGAGACCAGAAACAGACTCTTGTAATACAAAGAATACTGTGGTTACCCAATTCTCTACTCCTGCTTTTATAGCAAAACTACTTTTTTGTGCCCCTACAATGAAGAGTTTGCTTAAGAAAAATTATGTACTACAGAATAGCAGAATGTGAATATAGAGAATCATTAATATTTCGCTCCAAAGCCAGCACCTAGGTCTGGTCAGACTATTTCCAGCTAAGTATTTTTGGTACGTGAGAAAAACGCCTTACAAATTCCTCCCATGCACAATAAATTACTTGCTGCAAAGGCCGACCCACCTCTGTACCCCTCAGGCTGAACAGAAGGGCCATAAATGGAATGTTAGAGAAAGGCCAGTTCTAGGAGGCTCAGGGAAGAAGACAACCCAAGAAATTCTGTTTTAACGTCCATAGTTTAAAAATCAGGATTTTCAACAAGAATTGCAAGGAAAGAACAAAAAAAATCTCAACGTGAACCATTTTACCCAGAATAAAACCCTGTCTGGAAGTGAAATCATTAGCTATTCCACATACCTTAAGTAGACTTTCCAGCTCTCAGCAGCAGGTGCTCAATACAGGATGAAACATGAAATCTGAAACAAACATTTAGAATTGATTAGGATGTTTGCTTGACCTAACATCAAAGTAGTCAAATATCCAAAAACTTAAAAGTAAATAACTGATATTCTTATAACAAAGACAAGATAACCTTCCAAAGGAATGAGCAGCAGTACATACCCTAATTTACAAGTGCAGATTATTTAGCTGTAGTCCTTAGGGGAAAAAAAAAAAAAGGCAACACCACACACAAAAGAACGTTGTAGAAGTAGAAGCGCAGGGCTTGCATTTGAACTCAAAATAGATACTTTACAGAGCAAGTTGCCAGAAATCCTGTAGGTCCCACGAAAGTAAACTAAAAATTTCACAAGTTGTATGGTTTTGGTATTTTGGAAAAGGAGGATTAAAGAAGGATTCTGAAGTGAACCTTTCATACAGCTAACACACATTTAATGGAAACAACAATTCAGTGAGTACTGAAAACCCTGATGAGTGATTCAAAATGTTAGCAGCATCCAGATCTAGAATTAGAAAGAGTGCTTCCCTGGGAAAAAAAAATGTGCGTAGGAGGAAGGGTATGTGCATTACAGGACAGCCAAGCCAGTTTTTAGCTGAAGTAACAAATACATATAGATATAGCTCAAAACACACACATAATACACTGTCCAGAAAGAGTTGTGGGGTTTTTTTCCTTAAAGGAAATGATCGAACTGAAAACTCCAGAGTTGAGTAATCTACAGAGTTGGTTTTGCTATTTTGCTAGTTGGTTTTGCTCTTTTCCCTCTCGAACAAATACATACTACGTGGACAAAGACAGCACCAGTAGAAAGCCTAAGCTTGCATATTAAGCACTTAGAAGTCAATTTTTAAGAACAGTTTCTGAACCTTTATTCACCTTAGCTACTTAAGTTTTTCCCACACACAAAGGCTACTGAAAGATTTTCACATCAGAAGAGAATCTGATGAGATAAAGTAACACAAAAAAAGTTAAGAAAAACTGCACAGAGATTTTTTTTTTTTTATAAAAACCAGA
>WEKW01032296.1:0-17803 GCA_013389905.1 Sula dactylatra
CCGGGGCTCGCTCCCCCGGCCGGGCCTCTGCGTCTTCGCTCTGGCTGCGGGTGGCTCCGCTTTTGGACAAAATAAAGGCGATTATTGTCGTGAGGCTCTGACCGTGCCGGTCACAACTCTGAAGTTGAACAAGGACAAGTGCCGGGTTTCGCCCCTGGGGCACGGCAGCCCTGGCTGTACAGACCGCCTGGGGAGCGAGAGGCTGGGGAGCAGCCCTGCAGAGAGGGACCGGGGGGTCCTGCTCGACGGCGAGCTGAACCCGAGCCAACGGCGTGCCCTGGCAGCCGAGAGGCCAGCCGTGCCCTGGGGTGCATCGAGCGCTGCATCGCAGCCGTCGAGGCAGGGGATTGTCCCGCTCCGGCCTCACCTCGAGCGCTGGGGGCGGTTTTGGGCACCGCAGGACATCAGGATATAAAGCTGCTACTGGAGAGTGTCCAGAGGAGGGCCACGAAGTTGGCGAAGGGTTTAGAGGGGAAACCATACAAGGAGTGGCTGAAGTCACTTGGTTTGTTCAGCCTGGAGAAGAGGAGGCTGAGGGCAGAGCTCATGGCGCTCTGCAGCTTCCTCCCAAGGGGAGGAGGAGGAGGGGCAGGCGCTGATCTCTCCTCTCTGGTGACCAACGACAGGACCCAAGGGAACAGCAGGAAGATGTGCCAGGGGAGGGTTAGGTTGGGTATTAGGAGAAGGTTCTTCCCCCAGAGGGTGGTGGAGCCCTGGAACAGGCTCCCCAGGGAGGCATCACGGCGCTGAGGCTGGCGATAGTCAAGAAGCACTTGGACAACACCCTCAGACACATGGTGTGAATTTTGGGGTTGTCCTGTGCAGGGACAGGAGCTGGACTTGATGATGCTTGTTGGGTCCCTTCCCACTCAGGACATTCTATGATTCTATGATCTGGCAGAGCTCTCCTCATCCCTGGGCTTGATGGGATCTTATCAATGTACACTGGTACCTGGAGGGAGAACGTAAAGCGGAGGGAGCCCAGCTCACTTCAGGTGTGATCTAGAGGCCCTAGGCACAACCTGAAAGGCAGGAGTGTCCGCCTGAGCATCAGGAAACACTTTTTCCACTCTAAGGGTGCCTGAGCCCTGGCACAGGGTGGCCAGAGAGGTGGCGGATCCTCTATCCTTGGAGGGGCTCAAAAGTGGTCCAGACACAGCCCTGGACACCCTGCCGGAGGTGGCCCTGCTTGGGCAGGGGGCTTGGACCAGGTGATCCCTGCAGGTTCCTTGCAACCTCAGCTATTCTGTGGTTCTAACGTAGCTGAGGGGTATAAAGTGAAAGCATCTAGCAGACATCTATTTCTTTCTTACTCGTGGATTTGATAGGGTCAGCGTTAGGTCTGTGAACTGTACGTGTGTCAATAATGAAAAACCCTTGAAATTTCACAGGTGAGGGCTTACAGGGTTGCATGCTGTGGCGGTTAAAATGTCATAGACATCTGTTTGTCTTGGAACCACTAGTGACAGGGTTTATTTTGGCAGTGATGTCTGCTGGGATTTTTTTTGACAAATGCAAGTGTAGAAAAAACTGTCTCTTAGCAAAAAAGGACAAAATTCTAGTACTCCCAAAACCTGTGTTCTCTTTGTGCATGTGTTCAACTAGATAGTAGGGAAAAAATGAACCATTTCGTCTTGGCACCTTTTCAGCTACTTCCAATGCTACTTTTTTGCTCAGTGACTGATCCTGTATCACTCCTTTTCTCTCATCAGGGAGATGTTGTTCATAACAGTGGAACTTTCTAAAATGTGCAGAAATGAGCTTGTAGAGCCACGGGTAGTAGGTGGGAATCTGTGGAATACGAGAGGTGTTTTGTAAAGGCTGAGTAGGTTGTAGGTTGGTAGAGATCCATGGCCCCTGCAGTCATCCTCGGCTTCATTATGGCACAGTGTACGGAGCCGTGCCTTGGCTCTGGAACAGCACCGAGGAGACACTGGCCCTCGGGTTTCAAGCTAGCGTGTGAGGTAGGAGTGTGTCTGATCAGAGAATTTGTGACAACTGGCGATCAGACTGATACGGTTGAGGTTTTTGGTGATGGAAGGGTCTGTGAAGATCTTGGCTGTACAAGAAGTTGGAGAGCTGGAAGAGAGAAGAGTGATGGGGAATCCAGGAAGCAAAACTTAACACAATGTTTGCTATGTTCTCCATTTCCTGGCCCAGGGAAGCTTCATCTTTAGACCATGCCGTTGCACCTTCAAACAGCGCACCGATGTATTCCCATCATGCCAGAACTTAACCTGATGGGGCCACATCATTCAGAGTCCGTGCAGAGTGCGAGCTGGGCTTTTCCCAACCAGCCCATAGGCATTTTATGGTCCTTTAGGTTTTGTTAGCTTGTGATACATCCTTAACATTTACTTAACCTTAAGGTCTGGGTCGCAGGGATAAATCGGCAGTAAATAAGTTTTTCGAAATCTGTTTAGCTTAAAGGTGGAAAGTCTTTTCATTACAACTGCCAAACTGTTTTATCTGTAAATCTGCAAGTATTGTCTCGTTCTCTTATTTCTGAATATTCTCCTGTCTTACAGAAACGGAGAAGCTGAATAAGATGAGCACCCTCTTAGAAAGACTTCACGCAAAGTACAACCAAAACAGACCTTGGACAGAAACCATGAAGTTAGTCCGTCAAGTCATGGTGAGAATTGTTGGGATTTGAGCAGGAGGGTTTCTGAAGTTTCTTTAGTAATGCTTTTGTTGTTGGCTTGTTAGATCTCTTCAAAGCGCTTTAGCATTCGTTCAAGCCTTGGCTTCCTCCTGGGCAAGGGTGGTTGCGGCGTGCCAGTTCTCACACCCCACAGTGTGCCGGGGAGGCAGTGATGTCCACCCCTTTCTGTCTGGCGTGCCTTTGCCTTCCCTAACTACAGCCCCCCTGTCCGCAGCCTAATTGACCTGGGGCAGCTGTCAGCTCAGTGCCAGGAAAAGGGTCAAACTTGTGGTTTCAGCCGCTGCTGAGAAACCCGAACCATTCTGCCACTTGCTGTTTCAGGATGTTGTGTTTTGCAAAGCAATTTGCTTCCTGTCCAGTGATATTGAGGAGCAGGAGGCAGGGGAGAGCGACGTCAAAGGCTTCAGCACATATTGCAGTGCTACAAGTTTGCCTGTCTCGTTATTTCTCTGTTGTCTCTTATATAATTCTTAACTTATGCCTATTAAAAAGTTGCTACAGTCTGTTCTTCCAGATGAGCAAGTTCCTTAAAAGAAAATAAATCAATTCCAGGCCTGCCTTTAACTAAGCTAACCAGGAAGTTACCTGCTTCCAAAAGGGATACTGTTCTCCTACAGGAATCAAAATAAGGATGTAATTTTGGAATGAAATCTAATCTGCTTTTAGTGACCTAAATAAACCTCACTTGACCGATCAAAAGTTGCAAGAATTCCCTCTTAATGAGTGATACACAAAAAGGCCATTTTTCTTTTTTCGTGACTAAGGAAAAGCGAGTTGTGATGAACTCTGGGGGGCACCAGCATCTGGTGAGCTGTTTGGAGACTTTGCAGAAGGCATTAAAAGGTTGGTACATTCCGTGCGTGTGCTTTAGAGACTGCTTAACAGCAATATGCTGTGGAAATACTCCAAATTATAAAATCAAGCAAGGTTGTTGCTAGCACGTTTCACTGTGTTCCTAGCGCATGTGTGCTCACGTTTCCGTGAGGATGCTTATGTCAGTGCCAGGCAGTACCGGTGAAGATTGCCCGTGTTAGTTTTATTGTAAATGCCCGTACACGAATTCCACTTGCGGAAGAAAATCTGTTCTCTCTTTGCAGTTCTGAGAACGTTTGTTTTTCTCTATGCAAATTGTCCTGCCTGTATTTGGAGTACAGCTTATGTATGTAGTTGTACATATGAAGGTGTGAGCAGACATGGGAGGGAGTAAGTAGTTGAGATTGGTTTTAATGCTGACGACTTATTCCTGGGGTTCACTAAGCCTTGTTTTTTGCTCTCTCCATCTAGTATCTTCTCTGCCTGCCATGACAGATCGCTTAGAGTCTATAGCTAGACAAAATGGGTAGGTCTTCTCCTTTATTTTACGGCAAAGGCTTTTCCTCGTTTTCTCTGTACGCATCGTAATCTCACTGCCGGTTTGATTGTTTTTTGTGTGCATCTCATAGCAATTTTTGGTTTTTTTTGTATGTAAGCCTTGGATCTCACCTTAGTGCAAATGGCACTGAATGTTACATCACTTCAGACATGTTCTATGTGGAAGTCCAGTTAGATCCTACAGGGCTGCTGTGTGATGTCAAGGTGGCTCACCACGGAGAAAACCCTGTGGTACGTATCGCTGACAAAGATGGGGGTAATACCTTTGTGGTTTTGGAACTGCCGTTTTGGCTGCCTTTTTGAGCAGAGGAAATGGGTTATATTTGATGTTCCGCTAGACCTGGCGTTACACCTTTGCTGCTTGTTCTAGTGGAAAGTAAAAGCCTCCACGGAGTAGTCCTTCCTTGTGGGTTAATCTGATCAATGTAGTGTAGGTGTGCAAGGACCGTTTTACTGATGGCCTTTCTTTCTCTCTGAGTGGTTTTATAACTGGCCACATTATTTGAGGAAGTTATTGCTGTGTTTCTGAGAATTTTAATTCTGGAGGAAGGATGGGGAAATTAATCTTATAAAACTTAGATCTGTGAATGGAAAATCCTAAACCATGGAATGCCGAAAGAAAATGGCTTTACTTCCCTTCTGCACATGTATGAGAGTTTGAGTTTGCTATTTACGTTGGCCTAGCCACTTTTCTGAAAACAGACCGTTTTTAATATCTCTGTATGAGATCACAGGTTTTCAACCTAAGGCTTCACAATTGTAAAAGTTTATTTCAAATCAATTGTTTAAGAGGAAATAGTATTGCTTTCCCAGAGGGGGTTGACGAACAAGAGCTAGAACCAGAGCAATGTGTAGTTGTGAGCATTGTGTTGCTTCTCATGAAAAGCTGATGCTCAGAAATTTTACTGTCCTAATATTTTACAGTTGCTGTGCTGCACAAAGACTGAAATTGCTGCATTCGACATTGATATCGTTGTATGTTCTTTCCTTTTCAGAGTTGTCCAGAATTGGTGCAACATCTGAGGTGAGCAACAAGAGTTGTTTGTAGCGTTTTCTGACAGGCTTCTCTTTGCAGCATTGATCTGATGCTATTTTATGTCTGGAAACACAAGATGTTTCCAAACTGTTCCTTCTCCACAAAGTCTCTCTACTTCTCCAGGGAATTTTCTGTTTCTGGTTCAGATACTTCTGATTCTGACTGCTGTGCGTGGTAACTGGGAAGCCACAGCACAACATTCATCAGAATCATTAAAGCTGGGTCATTTAAAGAACATGTTTTGTAGCTTTCAGGTAGCAAAAGTCTTTTCTTAAATAACTTGGTGTCTGTATTAATAGAACTTTTTAGACCAAAACCTGATCTGCTATGAGTTTGAATACGTGTTACTTTTTCTCCCTCTTTCTTTCAGAGAGAAAAATTTTGATGAATTTTCTAAGCATTTAAGAGGGCTTGTGAACCTGTATAAGTTGCCAGGAGACAAGTAAGTCTGGAATATGTGTTGTATTTCTTTTCAACCGCATATATAAAATTAAACAAATCTACAAGCTTTTTGTTCTGTGCTTAAATTTTCATTCTGTGTGACTCTACTGGTTGCGTGTGCACACAGTGGGTAGGGAGGATTTAATGTGAAGTGGGAATGCAGAATGAACAGTTACAATTCCAAAATGCTCAATCTGATGGCAAGTACTGCAGCTTGTCAGCCAGCAGTTCTGTGAGTTGGATTTCATTGTACAGTTCCTGTCCATTTTTCTTATTTTGTTTTGTTTTGTTTGTTTGTTTGTTTTTTTTTCCCCAGCAAACTTAAAACTAAAATGTACTTAGCTCTGCAGTCCTTAGAGTTGGATCTCTCAAAAATGGCAGGGATGTATTGGTAAGGACACCTCTATGGTTTGTTATTTGTTGTTGTTGGTTTGTTTTTTCTTGATAGCACTGCATCATGTTGACTGGTTCTGATCATGCCAAGTACTGTATAGCCAGGAAGTGTCCCCTCAGTGCCCATGTAGTCTGACATTATTGCTAAGAAGGACAATGCTGAGGCTATAGAAGGCCTGCGGTAGAAGGGGAATGATAGATATGTAGAGAAAAAAAGCTCAGAGCTTTCTGAGCAATTCCTTTTTAACTGCAGAATTTAATTGAAAGAAAGTCTAAACGGCAAAAAAAAAAGTTTGTAACTAGATGGATTAGTGGTAACGTGTTTTACAGTAAGAAATTGAGAAACATTTGACCATCTTTCACGGCTGTAGATTCAGTGGGTAAACCATCCATGCTGTAGAGAGTAAAGTAGCTTTTGTTTTGCCTATAGCAGTGTGAAGTTTAAGATCGCTGCCTCTGTGTGACCGAGAAGTGTGTATGTTGAGCTAAAATCTTAAGACTGCCATCAGCACATGAATTTTGGCTTCAGGTATGACTCTGGCTTGTTACAGACCTGTGATTGCCTCTCTTGCAGGCAAGCCACCAATGCAAATCCCCTCGACAAGATTCTTCATGGCAGTGTTGGCTATCTCACCCCCAGGAGCGGAGGTATCTTTGATTAACACTTAAAAAAAGAAAAGAATAAAAATTACTTTGGTCAGGGTCCCCTTTATGGACATTAGTTTCACATTAACTGATGGCGATAATGGAAAATGCTAATAAAACTCAGAGGGACGAGACAGTTGAGTATGTGTAAGTCCCACATGATCCAGAAAGCCAGCTTTTCTTTATAAAGCCACACAGAGTAATGTTATGGCAGACGGCCACGTCTGTGTCTTTAGCAGCAGAGAAGAACTCTTTCAAGGTGCGCTAGCAGCTCTGCACAGTGACAGTGCAAATGTGTGACAGTGCAAATGTGTGGCTACAGGGGTTAATAATGATCGGGATGCCTCGTGTCATCAGGATGCCTGTTCAAAAGCGTCTCTCCCACAGGTCTCCTGATGAATCTCAAGTATTATGTCTCGCCCTATGATTTATTTGAAGACGGCACTGGAGCCCCCGTTATTTTGCATGAGAACAATGGTAGGTCAGCTCTGGAAGCTAGTGTGGACTACTGCTGCTTGGAGGAGAGAAGAAAGCAGAATTCCAACAGCCTGGCTCCCCTCTGCTGTCACCCTGTAATACATGAAAATCATAGCTTGGCTTACAGAGGACATGGGCTTAATAAGCCCATGTATAAATGCTGGCTGAGTTGCCCATCTTCTTGAACCTCGTGGCTGTTCTGGAGTTTGAACTGGACTGCTACCAAGGGCGATGAGCTGGCAGTCTGCAGCCAGAGCCTTCTTCCTTAGGGTGAATTGCATCGTTAACACAGAATTTGTTTTATTGTGGGTATACTTGTGTCTCTGCCATCTTACCGAGAGATTATTTTTTATGCGTGTACATGGACATCTGTCTCTGGCTAAATGACAGAACCAAGCACCAAGTAAAACTGAGGCTGGTCTTGGGAAAGGAGGGTGAAGCTGTCCAGAATCATTATTTGTTTTGCTTTGTAAAGAGCATGCTACAAACTTGCAAATGTATTTGAAATATATTTTAAGAATTATGCAACTGATCTACCTTGCAGGAGAAAAGTAAAGCATTAGGTAGCATGACTAGTTTGGCTGTAGTCCATTTAGTGGTAAAGGTGAACGCTGAGAGCTGTGCCTTGTGGAGGAAGTAAGATACTTCCACCATAGTGATATTTAATTCATAAAGCTTGCATCCTCTTTTTTCATCAGCTTATGTTGTTAGTCTTTTTTCTCGCTTCCTCTTGCAGTTCCTCGGTCTTTGGGTATGAATGTGTCAGTAACAGTTGAGGGAACCATGGCTATGTACAAACTCCCGATTGCACCACTGATTATGGGCTCTCATCCAGTTGACAGCAAAGGGTAAGCTAAAGACGCGTCTGCCAGGCCTTTCTTAGCGGTCTCGTTTAGATGCAAATTCAACATCCAGTTCTCTCTTGAAGTCAGTGGGCAGATGATGTCATAGCATTATAAAAAGCACTTATGTGCTGTCTTTAAGCCAAAAAATATGTATTTCAGGCATGTGACGTGCTTTGGAGCAGTGTTAATTTTTAAGAAGGTGCAACAATCTGCTTGTATTTGAGCAAACAGTAAATTGGATGTCTGGCGCTCATAGTAGAAGCCAGAGTCATGCCCTGCATCTAATAAGTTCTTGTATTAACCCGCTCTTTCAGAACTCCATCTTTCTCGTCAGTCACCAGTGCCAACAGTGTGGACTTACCAGCTTGTTTCTTCCTGAAATTCCCACGTCCCATTCCAGTGTCTCGACCTTTCATTCAGAAAATTCAGGGCTGCACAGGTGGGTTGCAGATCTGTCAGACAGATACCCCCTAGGTTTTTAGTAATAAACCACTGCTAATTTTTAACGTGTGCGGGAAAAGTTGCTCAAGGTTTTGTGCTCTGTTTTCAGTAAAACCTGGGTGGGTTTCCTTTACTAGATGGTAACGCCTTCTCTGGCCCACCATCTGTTTCTGGCTCCCAGGTGTTATCGTTCCATGCCATCTGTTCCCTCAGGTATTCCGTTGTTTGACACACCACCAACATTTGTACCCTTGTACGAGTTGATCACACAGTTTGAATTATCCAAGGAGGCTGATCCTCTACCTTTAAACCACAACATGCGCTTCTATGCAGTAAGTATGTTGTTACAACCAGGGTGTTCTGCTTGTAGATTTGGGGTTTTTCATCTGTTTCAGGTATCTTTCAAGTAGGATAAAGGCAACTGGTAAAGCATTTATTCATCAGCAAAAACTGCTATCCAAGCATTAGAATTCTGATGCAGCCATAACCACAGTAATTAGGCAAATCAGGTAATGAAAAATCCGTTGCTGTTGAAGTGCAGCTGCAGGAATGACAGCAGAGCTGTGGGACTGAGCCTTCCCAGGTGCTGTCCCTTCCTCTTGTTCGGACTGTAATGTGTGGCTGAATGAATCACATCACTCTGGGACAAATCCTGGTTCTTAAGTTTGTCAGTGACGGATCTCCTGTGAACTTCAGGAGGTTTCTCTGGGATGCCATAAAGTATGAAACTATTTTGGTGGGGATGGTGAATACTGTTCAGCAGTACTACTTCTGAGGAGCCGAAATCATGTTTTGCTTGTTCAGATCGGAAGGAAAGTGTCTTGCTTGTTTGTCATTTTCAGCCAGAAACGTGGTTTGGCATCACTTGGATCTGGGGCCTGCTCTTTCCTTCCTAGATGTCTGTTCTTGCCTTGTACCCAGCAGTAGTTGGAGTAAAGCAGAAATTGTTTGTCAGGCTCTTCCAGGACAGCAGCACTGTTACTTTCTGAACAAAGATGCTCCTCTCCCAGATGGAAGAAGCCTTCAAGGAACTCTGATTAGTAAAATCGCCTTCCAGCACCCGGGACGGGTTCCTCTCATCCTCAATTTGATCAGACATCAGGTGGCGTACAACACGTTGATTGGCAGCTGTGTCAAGCGAACAGTTTTAAAAGAAGGTGGGTACCGCATCGAGTGGAATATAATGTGTGGATAATAAGAAACCCTGGGTAATTTTCCCACGCGTAGGAATAAGAAGAGAGGCCTATGCTGCTTTCCTTTTTTTTTTTTTCCTTCTGTATGGGGGTATTGAGCTGGTGCCTGTGATTCATCTCCTGTGTTCCCTAATTGAACAGTTCCCATGTCTTTCAGATTCTCCTGGGATCCTGCAGTTTGAAGTTTGTCCCCTCTCTGACTCCTGTTTCAGTGTATCCTTTCAGCATCCTGTGAACGACTCCCTGGTGTGTGGTAAGTGGACTCAGTAAAAGCATGAGTGGGAAAAAGCATCCTTTACGGGAAGGGTGGCAGGGTTTTCTTCCACTATAACCAGGATTTTGACCTCTTCGAAACGCCTTCTCTCTTTTAGTGGTAATGGATGTGCAAGACTCTACTCATGTGAACTGTAAGCTGTACAAAGGGCTGTCCGATGCTCTTATCTGTACAGATGATTTCATTGCCAAAGTTGTTCAAAGGTAAGCTGGACTTGTTTGTGCCACCACGCACTCCAAATCGTGTAGATGAACTCTGTGGCTCTCTCATATTTATCCTAGCGGTTTTGCAGCTGTTCTTCTGTCTGTGGGTGAGTTTTGGGAGGGGTTGTTTGGGAGACAGGAAAGCTTGGAGCCCTACTGAAAATTCCATTCCAGATGGTGAACCATAGCTACTGATTTTTGGGTGCGTGTCAAAGGTGCCTATTTATGCCTTCTCCTGCCGTTGGTTGCTTTCTAAGTCGTGTAAAATGTGGAAGAGCTCCCCTGCAGTTGTCATCTACACAGGCCTTCTACCAAGGGTCCTCCACCCCAGCCACCATAACACAGCAGAATGTTAACAGTGCATGACACAGACCTGTTCAGTGAGAATAGCTACCTTTTGTTTCAGAACATCACAGGCTTGTCGTCCTTAAGTGAAATGTGGCATTATCATTGATTTTTACAGGGTTGCAGGTAATTAGAACCACAGAATCGTTAAGGTTGGAAAAGACCTCTAAGATCACCAAGCCCAACCGCCAACCCAACACCCCCAGGCCTCCTACACCATGTCCCCAAGTGCCACGGCTACACGGGTTTTGAACACCCCCAGGGACGGTGACTCCACCACCGCCCTGGGCAGCCTGTTCCATGTCTGACCACTCTTGCAGTGAAGGCATTTTCCCTAATATCCAACCTAAACCTCCCCTGGCGCAGCTTGAGGCCATTCCCCCTCGTCCCATCACTAGTGACTTGGGAGAAGAGATCAACCCCCCACCTTCCTACAACCTCCTTTCAGGCAGTTGCACAGAGTGATAAGGTCTCCCCTCAGCCTCCTCTTCTCCAGGCTAACCCACCCCAGCTCCTTCAGCCGCTCCCCACCAGACTTGTTCTCCAAGGTTTGCTGAGCTTAGACAAAGGTGTTTTCTGGCAGAATCAGAGTAACAACCCCGATTGTGTCCTGTGCTTTAACTACGAGATCGTGATCTGTCAGCTATGAGAATTAATTGATTGATGAATTCTCCCTTCGTGATTGCAAGGCAATGCACAAAGGCACAGTTGTCTCATGGCTAGGTAAGCGTGATGGGAGAAGTGTAAATACAAGCAGCACAGCAGGGTGCTGTAAGTGCCTGGACCTGCTGCTCTCTTGTGCCCAAGAGCCTTACTGCTTGCTTTATGTCTGAAGTTGTTAAAACGTCTTCAGTGAACTTTTCTGTAGGGCAGCAAAATGCACGCTAACCCCTTTGTCTCGTGCTTGCAGATGTATGTCCATTCCTGTGACCATGAGAGCAATTCGTAGGAAAGCAGAAACGATTCAAGCAGACACACCAGCTTTGTCCCTCATTGCAGAGACAGTAGAAGATATGGTGAAGAAAAATCTTCCCCCAGCCAGCAGCCCAGGGTATGGCATGACCACAGGCAGCAATCCAATGAGTGGTACCACTACCCCAACAAACACTTTTCCTGGGGGGCCCATCACTACTTTGTTTAACATGAGCATAAGCATGAAAGAGAGGCATGACTCGGTGGGTCATGGGGAGGACTTCAGCAAAGTGTCTCAGAACCCTATTCTCACTAGTTTGTTGCAGATCACAGGGAATGTGGGGTCTACCATTGGCTCAAGTCCAACCCCTCCCCATCACACACCACCACCAGTATCCTCACCAGCAAGCAACACCAAGAACCACCCCATGCTCATGAACCTTCTTAAAGAGAATCCCCCTCAGGATTTCTCCACTCTGTATGGGAGCAGCCCTCTGGAAAGGCAGAATTCTTCCTCTGGCTCCCCCAGAATGGAAATGGGCCCTGGGGGGAATAAGCAAAAGAAAAAAAAATCCCGCATGCCGGCCGACAAGCCCAAGCATCAGACTGAGGATGATTTCCAGAGGGAGCTCTTTTCAATGGATGTTGACTCCCAGAATCCCATTTTTGATGTCAACATGACTGCAGATACCCTGGACACCCCTCATATTACTCCAGCACCCAGCCAATGCAGCACTCCTCCTACTACATACCCACAGCCTATACCTCACTCGCAGCCCAGTATTCAGAGAATGGTTCGACTGTCTAGTTCGGACAGCATTGGAGCCGATGTTACTGATATCCTTTCGGATATAGCAGAGGAGGCTTCCAAGCTACCCACCACTAACGAGGACTGTCCACCCATTGGTACTCCAGTAAGAGACTCTTCTAGTTCAGGACATTCACAAAGTGCCCTCTTTGACCCTGATGTTTTTCAGACGAACAATAGCGAGAACCCGTACACAGATCCAGCAGACCTGATAGCAGACGCTGCTGTGAGCCCCAACAGTGATTCTTCAAACCATTTTTTTCCAGATGGAGTAGATTTCAATCCTGACTTGCTGAACAGTCAGAGTCAAAGTGGCTTTGGGGAGGAGTACTTTGATGAGAGTAGTCAGAGTGGAGACACTGATGATTTCAAGGGCTATGCATCCCAGGCCCTAACTACTTTGGGGGTGCAAGTCTTGGGGGCTGATGGGGGGGAAAATAAATTTAAGGGGAGCAATCCATCCGATACGGTAGATTTTAGTATTATTGCAGCTGCAAGCAAAGCACTGGGGTCCTCTGACATCATGGAGCATCACAGTGGAGGTCAGAGCCCTTTACTGAACACAGGGGATTTAGGAAAAGAAAAGCCTCAGAAACGGGTAAAGGAAGGCAATGGTTCTGGTAGTAACATGACAGGTCCCGGGATAGACGGGAAGCCAGGGAAGCGCAGCCGGACTCCATCCAGCGATGGTAAAAGTAAGGAGAAGCTTCCAAAGCGGAAAAAGCAGGAGACAGATGGGAAATCTCCATCTCACAGTTCATCGAACAGGCCTTTCACGCCGCCAGCGAGCACAGGTGGGTCCAAATCTCCTGGGAGTTCAGGCAGATCTCAGACTCCCCCCGGTGTAGCTACTCCTCCTATTCCAAAAATAACCATTCAGATCCCAAAAGGAACAGTGACTGTTGGCAAACCGTCTTCACATGGCCAGTACACAAGTAGTGGCTCTGTCACCTCCTCCAGCAGCAAAAGCCATCATAGCCATTCTTCCTCCTCCTCCTCTTCTTCCTCCTCTTCAACCTCAGGCAAAATTAAAAGCAGCAAATCAGAAGGGTCTTCTGGCTCAAAGATGAGCAGCAGCCTCTACTCGAGCCAAAGCGGCTCAAGTTCAGGTCAATCCAAAAGCTCGGCTCAGTCAGTGGGAAAGCCGGGATCCTCCCCCATCACCAAACACGGCCTCAGCAGCGGTTCTGGAAGTACCAAGATGAAACCTCAAGGAAAGCCATCGTCACTTATGAACCCGTCCATGAGTAAACCAAACATCTCTCCATCTCATTCTAGACCCTCGGGAGGTTCTGACAAGCTTGCTTCTCCCATGAAACCTGTCCCAGGTACTCCTCCATCATCTAAAGCAAAGTCACCTATCAGTTCAGGTTCCGGAGGCTCCCATATGTCCGGGACCGGATCGAGCTCAAGTATGAAATCGTCTTCAGGAATGGGATCCTCTGGGTCTATGTCACAGAAACCACCTCCTTCATCAAATTCTTCAACGGCATCTTCATCTTCCTTTTCGTCTAGTGGGTCTTCCATGTCTTCATCTCAGAACCAGCATGGAAGTTCCAAAGGCAAGTCTCCAAGCAGAAACAAGAAGCCATCTCTGACTGCAGTCATAGACAAACTTAAACACGGGGTTGTCACTAGCGGGCCTGGTGGAGATGACCCAATGGACGGACAAATGGGGCCAAGTTCCAATTCCTCAAGCCATACTATGTCCTCCAAACACAGTATGTCTGGAGGTGAGTTCCAGGGCAAACGTGAGAAGAGTGACAAAGAGAAATCTAAAGTCTCTGTTTCCGGAGGATCTGTTGACTCTTCCAAGAAGACTTCGGATTCCAAAAACGTTGGAAGCACTGGAGTGGCCAAAATTATCATCAGCAAACACGATGGTGGTTCCCCGAGCATTAAAGCCAAAGTAACGTTGCAGAAACCTGGGGAAGGAGGTGGGGATAGCCTAAGGCCTCAGATGGCTTCTTCCAAAAGCTATGGGTCCCCTCTGATCAGTGGATCCACCCCAAAACATGAACGCTGCTCTCCCAGCCACAGTAAGTCACCAGCATACACTCCCCAAAACATAGACAGTGAGAGTGAGTCAGGCTCTTCCATCGCGGAGAAATCCTATCAGAACAGCCCCAGCTCTGATGACGGCATCAGGCCTTTGCCTGAATACAGCTCAGAAAAACACAAGAAGCACAAAAAAGAGAAGAAAAAAGTGAAAGACAAAGACCGGGACAGAGATCGGGATCGAGATAAAGACCGCGACAAGAAGAAATCTCACAGCATGAAGCCAGAGAGCTGGTCCAAGTCCCCAATTTCAGCTGACCAGTCTCTCTCCATGGCAAGCAGTGCTATCCTTTCAGCTGAGCGACCGTCCCGGGCTAGCCCGGAGTTTTTGATCGGGGAAGAAGATGACGATCTCATGGATGTTGCTCTAATAGGCAATTAATTTTCTTAGTGTCTTTAAAAGACGAGCTGTACGCAGGACCTGCAGGTTCTAGAGATTGAAAGAAAGGAACTGTGCATTGCAAACCTGCCACGCTGATTTTTACAGGGTGTGTTTGAAGAGGGAAAAAAAAAAAAAACAAAACCTAGTATTTCCAAGGATCTCCAAAGTCTGAGCAGAAAGCTTGAGTGCCAGCAGCTCCTTCGGTTCCTGACTGTGGCCTTCACCCTGCGGACGCTTACACTCATTCTTAATTTCTAAGTATTAATAGCCCCATTGGAGTTAATGGGGGTGAAGCTAAGCATGTGTGTAAGTGTGGGAGCAGCCCCCAAACTGGTGCAAACAGAAACATAGGATATTGTGGGAGAGTCAGAGTTCCTCTGCCCCTCTTCCCATTTGGAATAAGTTGCTTTTGTTTTTAGGAAGTTTTAAACCTAATTATTTTAGGGCGTGTTTTAGGGTTGGATTTTGTTCTTTTAAAAAAGGTGGTTGGAATGAGGAAAAAAAACCCAAAAGGTTTTTTAATTTATTTTATTTTTGTGGTATTTCTTCATTCAATGCCTGATGCGGTGCGGTGCTGAGGAACTTCGTCTTCCTCTGAGATGAGCTGCTCTGCAGAATGGGGCACTGTGTTCTGACGGATATCGGGATTTGATTCCAGGTCACAGTGATGAAGGATTGCTGTCCTACGTTTGACTTCCCTATCACTTAACTATTTATTTATGTCCGCGTCCGTATGCCTTGTGCTGCTTGTTTTCACGCAATCTCTTATTTTAATTGTACGATGCAGAGCCCGAAGGGACTTGGGAACTGGGGTAGAGCCCATGGATTTGGGCAGCTCTGCACACGTGCAGCCACTGTAGCTTTGGTGGTGAAATTCTGGCGTGTGTTGGAGCAAATCTAAATTGAAAAGGGACTCCACTGTCTTCATCTGAGCGTTGCTTCCTTGTAAGCTGAGCAAACAGAGCTTCCCCAGAATCCTCTGATGCTGCATTTGTGAAGCGATGGACTGTAAGCCGCACACGTCCCCGTCCTGCGAACACGTTAGAGCCACGCTTAATTTATCCGCCACAAATACTTCCATTAATGTCGCTAGAACAGCTAGCGTGTGCTCACAGTTGAAAAACGGGCCTTGTTTTTGCAATCTTTGTTTCTGTCGCTGAAGCCCTTCAGGGTTTCATTCTGGGTTTTGCTTTGGTTTGTTTTCTTTTAACTTGCAGCGCCCTTCTCAGATAGTAATTGTGGTAATGCACACTCGCGTTGCCTTCTCTCTCGGGGAGGCGTTAGCCGTGTGAGGCGGCCGTGTCCTGGTGTTAGCACTGACACTGCTGGAAAAACGGACCCTAGCTGGTTCATCTGGGATGAGAGTTGCAGCTGAAGCAGTGGTTTTCTTAAAATATGGATTTTTCCTCTTTTGGCTGGAATTAAAAGCGTGACTCAGGCATCCTCTGTGGTCTTATCTCATGGTCCCTGAAAGGGAAAGAGACTCAGGAGAGTGTTTTGTTTTTAAAAGCAGTTAAACCTGGTTCACTGAAGAAGGAATGTGGGAAATCAAGAGTTCTGCGAACACATCTCCTTTTGAATTACGTACTGAGAATCCTGCTCCCGTCGGATCTGGTATCCGATTCCTGGAGGCCAGGGTTTCCCTCATGGGAATGAGGTCATACTTTGCGTTTGGGGATGCAGTCAGAAAAGATGTTAAGGATTTTAAGTTTCTTTTAAACCACAGAGAATTCCTGTCCTGCTTACGGTCTGACCCCAGGGATACCCCAGCCAAGCTGTTTTGCGGCTCACTCAGCGCTGTAGCGAGGCCGATGCCTTTCCAGCCGGGTGGCAGCTCTTCAGTTAATTGTAGGGATTTTTCGCCTCTTCCTCCTGCCTTCGGCGTAATTCCAGCGCTCCCGCAGAACACAGGGGCCTGAGTTTCCCCAGAGCCCCCCCAGCTCCGGAGAGCTCTCCCTTGTATTTTCCACCATTCATCCTTTGCTCCTCGGGGTCTGCACACCATAGCTTCCCCCTCAGCGGTGCTCCCGCCTGCACGCGCCGAGATGAAGGAAAATAGTGAATCAAGTCTAAACCTGGAGCAAATACCATTACCTCACGCAGCATCGGCGCCGTGTGACTGCGAGGTGGCTGCGAAGAGGACGTAAGGAACCGGACGAATTTAACCGGACACCCTGCCACAGCGGCTGTGGCTGGGAAGCGACGCCGGTCGGGCTCTGGCAGGTCGTCGTCGGTTTTCGTGCTGCCCTGTTTGTTTGGGGTTTTTTTGTTTGTTTGTTTTTTAAAGTCATTTTGTTTTACGAAAGCCCTTTGATCCGTTCTGGGTCGCGCGAAGGCACAAGCAGCCTTCAAAAGGAAGCGCTCTTCGAGTCGAATCAGCGCCGGGGATCTCACGGGACGGTTTGCTGGATTTGTTTATCAGAGTCGTGTTTTACCCGTATGAAACGCGGTAGAAGTTGGAGGGGAATAACTGTTCAGCGCCACAATTAACACAAAAATGTGTTTTAAAGGAAAGAGCTGCACATGTTTCCTTCTCCGCTCGCCCAAGACCAAAGTTCAATATCCTAAATTTCTCCTGCGGAAGGCGGGCATCACCATCGCCTGCAGAAATAGAGGGAACAAAGTCTCCTCCCGGCTCCCTGCAGCCCTGGGGGCGGCGGTTTAAAGCTTTTCACCCCGTTTTGGTGTCCCCTGCCCCGCCGCGCGATGTAAATCGTGAGAGAGAGACCGGAGCCGGGCAGCGGCCGCACAACGCTTCCGTCACCGTGATGAGAGATGAGGTACGCGCCTCCGCGGACGTTTTGACCTGTAAATGCTTGGTCTCTGGCAAATGTTTTATTTTTAAAATATTTTTGCTTATTCTCGACGATTATTTTAAATCTTTCAGTATTGGAAAGATATAAAAGGTGGAAACAAAATAAAAGCCAAACCTTTTAATCTCAGGTGGTGAAGCGTACATGGAGATTAAAAGAAAATGGTTCTTTCCCAAGTGGTTGTGATGTAAATACGCGTCTGGAAATTCACTTTTTTTGTACCCGAGGCCGCTCCCGCCGCGGCCCCCCCGGAGCCAGAGCGGAATTTCGCCTTTTTTTGGAAATATTGCAAAGAACATGTTTATTTACACGCAAATAAATCTCTTTGGTACAAAGAGGTCTCGGTTCTCTGGAAAACGGGGGGGGTGCGGGGGGNATCACCGTGACGCCACGCCTGCCCGGCCTGTGATTGGTCGAGCTCGGCCTCCCCGCTCCTCCCGGAAGGGAGCGGAGGGGCGGGACACGACACCCCCCCCGGGACCCCCGGTTCCCGCGGCGGCC
>WEKW01032296.1:18476-68503 GCA_013389905.1 Sula dactylatra
CCCCCCCGTGAGACGTAAACTCCCGTGGGGGGGGCTGCGGGGGGGTCGGGGCTGCTGCCAACGTGTTGCTGCGGGTGTGAGCGCTGGCAGCGAAGTTGATGATGGAGCAGGGATGTGGGGGATGGAGCCGGGAAAACAAGAGAAGCTGGGGGGGGGTTGGTTCTGGCCCCGTGTCTTTTTTTTGGGCAGTAGCCGGGAAAAAATTTGATTCGGGGGAGGTGGGGGATGGAGAGGACGGAAGAAGCAGAGAGTAAACAATAAGATCTATTCAAAGAATATGGCACAAAGCAGGCTCCGGAGCCAGGGCTGCTCCCGGCTCTGCATTGTTGTAACAGCTGTCCTCCCGGAGCGGGGGGAGCCCGGCTTTACTTTTACTCGCTGTAAGAGGCTGTTGTGGAGGATGAAAATACCTGCCCGTTCCATCTCCCGACCGCCCGGCTCGTGCTGTGTGCGAGGACAACATGGGAGGAAAAGAACCCGGAATGGTAAAGACGTGGCTGTGTCCCCCCCGTCGTAGAGGGGATGTGAATGCTGTCGGGGGAAACAGTGGTTAATGGTAAACTGAAGTGTCTGGTTCCACAAAGAACAGCGTGGAATTCCCCGGGAAACTGGCCCTGGAGTTGAGAAAGGTGCACAAAATAATGGTTTTGTAATATTGCACACGAAATTCATGTCTTCGTCTATCAAATCCCTATCAGCCACTGTAAATAAGCAGCAGCGTGACTATTTAGAATGGTTTCGGGTTAAACAGCGTTCTAACATCCGTGTTTCTGTAGCATCCAAACGTTGAATTAAACCTTGGAGCTCAGAAAGAGGAGGCTGCATGCAGAACGTGTTTTATCCGGGCTTATTGTTTTTACCGTTCTAGTCTGTTCTTGGCTGCACAGATGTTTTTTTTTTCCTGAGTGCTTTTTTTTTATTACTGCAGAGTGGCTGGGCACAGAGCAGGGTAAGGAATAAAAAACATGCTGGTAGCAGTCTTCTGTGGGGAAATGTCTTCTCATACAGCAATGGCCTTTTTTTTTTTTTGCTTGCTTAGCTTTTGTCTTGAAATACTAGAATTCATTCCAGTATGGAGAGAGCTTTTCAGCAGGGTTGTACCAAAACAAGATTAAACCAATTCATTGTGGAAAAAGAGTGGGGAGGAGTTTTGTTTTGTTTGGTTTGGGTGGGGTTTTTGCTGGAATTGTGTGTTACTTTTTTCCCTATAGTCAAAAATGGACAAGTTGAAAATAAGCGAAATGCTCAGAGTATTTGAGGTCTAGATTAATTTTTTTTTTTAGACTGTATCTGTACAGGAAGAGTTGGTGCATTACAGAAAGGCTTTTGAGCTACAAGAAGTGCCTTTAAACATTATCGCATTTCTTGGGTACATTTTGGTTAGTAAATCAAGGGCATGGTTTTATTAGCCCTAGCATTGATTATCTCTGACCCACTCACCTACATATCCTGGAAGGGACAAGTTCAGAACTCTTTTGCTTTAAATACATGTTTTTCTAGCCGAGGGTGTTTTGGTCTGGCAACCTTCTAAAATGTTAGTGTATCCTCTCTTAGAGGAAGATTTATTTTTCAGGAGGGGAAGTATGGGTAGAAATTTCAGCCATGCTTTCTAGAAAACAGTTTGGAACATTTCTGCTTTAGAAGTAAAAGTCCTATTCAGTGACGAGAGCGTGCCTTTTAGTGTAATAGTTCATATTTGATGTGACATAAGGACAATTATGCAAAAATGTGTTGAGACTGGAAGCTGCTATTCAAAGTTGTTGAATATTGTAAGATCAACGAAGACGGCACAGGGTTGCTTGGTGATTAGTGCTCCTCCTACATAGCCCTCTGCGTTACCTCCGGATTAGGCACAGAGCTGGCTGCCGTGGTGGTTTCCCTGGCTGAGGAGTGGTAAGTAGGGCCTTTGAATGTCTGAAGTCTTATCTTGGGGGGGCAATAGCTTGATGCAGAGTTGTGACTAATGTATGTACTGTGTCTGTTTCAGGCTTTAAATAACCAGTGAATTGTTGAGGGGGAGTTTGCTTTGGGTTTTCAGACTTAGTTTATTGTCTTTCGTTAAGTCACATAAACAGATTCCTGAACTATTGTCGTTGGGTAATTATTAAATCCAATCTAGATTGGATTTTAAAATCATTTCTTCTTACTTTAGTAAGAAAACATGGTAATGGAATATGGGCTAAGCTTCTTAAATTCGACTTACATATGGGTTTCTGGTATATATGTGTAGCCAGCCGTCCCTTTCAGGAAGAATGGAACCCTTTCTCTTAAATGAAAGAATGAACTCTGGCATGCCCAGCCAAATGAGCATATTCTAAATAAGTTCCTTTATAGGAGGTGTGGCCGCCACAGAGAAAATAACCACTTACTGTAGCAAAGCAAAAGAAAAAAGGGAAAACATTACCCAGATTGACTCCTAATTTTCTGTGGTATCAGTTTAACATGGAACGTGCCCTGACAGATCGCGATTCTGGCTTATATTGGGGGTTTCTCTGCTTCCTGTCGTACCTAATACATGGTGTCTGATGAACTGCAACTAAAGAACAGCAACGAGGAGGGGATGTCATCTCCTGATGCTTTCGATTGATGGGTACCCTACTCTTTGAGAGCTTGTTACCTTCCAGAGGCCCTAGTTCTCATCACTTCTTTACCCTGTTTCATCTGCACTCTTCTGGCCTGGGATGTCATCTGGAGACCCAGTGTCTCCAGCTCGCTTTCACTCACTTGCTGCTCTCGCTAACTCATCAAAAAAATAAACAACGTCTTCTTGGGCAGGGCGCTCCTCTGAGCCTTCTGATGTTCCGAGTGCAGTGGTTGTGGTCGGGCGGCACCGTGCTGAGCTGGTCAGCACTTACACGGGGCAGGCCCCGAGCTGAAAGAGGTGATCTCCCACAAAACTACCTGCCTGTGATCAGGAGCAGTGTTTTATATCAGCGGTGGCTTTGTTGGCATTAGCCCACCCGTGGGACAAGTTGCAGACATCTCCAGCGCGAACAGACTCCTGGCTTTTAAGCTTTCCCCGTGCAGGGATCTCTTGCTCTGCAAAGTCTTGTGTTCCACTGAGCCACGTTGTCAGGCTTAAATAATTATAGCTGCTTTTTTTCTCTCCAGACTGTGAGCAATACATGTAGTCTCTTCTACATCCTTAAACAAAAACAACAACGACACAATAAAAAAAGCACCATCCTTTCCAGCTTCCTCAGGGAGTCTTCAAAACCTCCAATTAGCAGGAGCTGATTCCGGCTGTGAAGTGTTTCTTTATGGGGCAGTTTGTCCTATTAATAAAAAAACCAAAACGTGAACACCAGGGATATATCTGAGGAACGAGCGTCTGTACGAGCCTTGTGAGCACCGTCAGCAGGACAAATGCAGCAATCCAGTGCATTTCACAGCACTTCTCTCCTAGGATTCGGGATCCTCAATGGGAGGGAGTTCTAACTCTTCTGAACTGTGCTAGTGGCCTCTGTAGTTCCCAGGTCTTGCTTGAATTTTGATCTGCCTTGAAATGAGGTAAGCTGAAAGCAAAATGAGAAACTTAAAATGCTTCAAAATTGAGTTGCCTTCTAATAATTAATCCTGTCTGCGTTCGGAAAGCTGAACTGAATAATGGCAATTACCCTAATCCCATTTTTTAATCTGCTGGGCTCCTGCCTCTTCAACGCTGTTTCCGTATTTCAGGGTTGCTTGGCTTAAAGTTTAGAGCTGATCCTTTTGGGGTTGTCTTTGTTCCCCTTGCTGGGTTGCTCCTGGGCTTCTCCCTATCCTCCTGGTTAGGGCTTTGTTATTCCAAGCAATGGGGGTTGTGTAAACAGAGAGACACAAACAAAGCAGGCAGGGAGTATCCATAACTCTTTGCATCCCACGGTGTCTCTCCTTGCTGTTTTCTAGCAGAAACTTGCAAAAACTGATGTCACGCTTGCCGTGGCGTTTCATTTTATACGGCAAGAGAAACTGTCGCTGACATAATGAAGCGAAGACATGAGGTAGTGCAGTTGAACCAAAACAGTTTTGTTTTGGCAGGTATCTAATAATGCGGCTCATAAGTAATGAGAGACACTGTCAAAATAAAAAATATTGATTTGGGGGGGTCAAAACTGACAGCTTTTCCATACTCCTCTTCACTCCCCCAACCCCTATTTATTTTTTTTTATTTTGGTGTTATCGCCTGCCACACTTAGGTGTAATGCTTCTTAAGCCAGCACTTCTTTTTGGGCAGATGAATAATAAAACGTTCCTTTATTGTGTACGAAGTGGTTGTTTAAACATTAAGATAGTAAGAGGTGGAAACTGTAATTTGTGTTTCACACCCCCGCTGTGCTGGGCCTGTGGCTGTGCTCCATACTCTAGCAGAGGAGCCGCGAATTCAGCGAGATCTGGAAGCAAAAGTCAAATTGGTTGTGCAAAAGATACTTGACCCAGGCTACGGGGACACTGGGAAGGATTAAACAGGAAGGCGGCTTTTTGTTGGGGGGAAGGAACAACAGGGGAAGTGTTAGTTAGTTTGAATTCCTCCTTTGCCATCTACGTGCCGTATTTTGCCAGACAGGTGCCATACAGACAAGTTGCCAAAAGCCACAGAAGGCTTTTGGGAGGGTGAACAGGTCAATCATAAAATGGACCGATAAAGAAAAGGTATTTCAGAAACCAATTCTGATTGCTGTTCTTTTGCATTTTTTTGTTAAATTAGCGCTGGGGGAGGTTTCAGTCTCCCAGCTCTTTCACCTTTGTACTAGGCAGCCAGAAGCACATCCCTACCACAGTTAGGTAGAGCAACAGCTTTACAAGTGTTGGATTATGTGCGCATTCTTTGACCTTAGCCCGTGTCACCTGAGACACCAAGCTTGTGTCGCAAATTTTTATTACTATTTTTTTTTCCCCAAATGGGATTCTCTTCTTCCTTCTTCCTCTGCAAGGAGTTGTGCTTGCAAGTTGGACAACAGTGGAAACGTTGGCCCTGGCAAACAGTAATTTCAGCAGGAAATATAAGCAGAAATGCCAGAAAACCTGTATTTCCTCCCCTGTCCCTTGCTGACGCTTGTGCAGTAAAGAATGCTGGGGCAGCACCCGCTAAGGACTCGTCACCGATGTGGCCCGAGCTGTGTGAAGAGCAGCGCGTTGTGTTTGGGATGTTCGCCTACGGCAGCAGCGAGGGCTTTTCTTGCAGCTTACGGAGGTGAATGCCGCCTCCTCCTCGGTGCCGAAACAGGGGTTCCCCAGGGTGGTTTCACTGGGAGCTGCCGGTCGGAGCAGCCACCGCAAATGATAGCGCAGGGGCCGTGTGTGTTCCCAAGGAGAGGTACTTGGCTGCTTGGGCTGTGTCCATCTTGCATCGCAGCTTGCGTAACAGGAAAGGGAGTTAGGGAGCCTGTATGCAAGGGTATGTCTCACTTTATTTTAGATGCCATTATTAATTGGGGCCTGGGACAGATCTGGTAATTATTGTTTTCCCCGTTGGATTAGCTTGCTCTGTATTTCATTTGACTCATGCCATTATGAAAGTCAACCCGATGAAGGTTTTAGACTTATTGATACGGTATGAAACACTGAACTGCACAGCTGTGTGGAGGGGCCCAAGTCTTTGTGTGGCTGGTGGTTGTATACGCTGGGCTGATCGTCAGTTATGCTTTCAGATCGACCGTCCTTCTGCGTGTGGCAAACTCGCCCAATGCCCTTCACACCTCATCTCAGGTAGGGTTTTTTTGAGACACCATCATTTGACTTATTTCCAAATAATACCAATAATACCATCCACATCTCTTTGATAATAGCTGAAAACAAATCCAGTAGTGAAAAAAACCTTATTGCTGCTAATGTAGAACTGTAGGCTTTGGAGGGAGGCAGAACTATAAAAAATTTGTTTATCAAATAAGCTTATTTGAATTGTGATGAGCTTTGGTATGTACTTGGAGAGCTAGAGGAGTCTCACTTCTGGCCTGGAAATATTGAACCATGTCAGTTTGGTTTGATTTTTTTAAATTAAAAAAAAAAAAAAATCATTCAAAGGGTATTTGGGGTAAACCACTACCCTGCTAAAACGAGCTTCTAAAAAGGCTAAAGAAAAAAATAGTGATAGTGGATGCTTTACAGCACAGCCCATAGGCTGTGTCCCTGTGAAGTCAGGAAGTCTTTCTCTTATTTATATTCTTCTTTGTTGGTCTTGGACGTTGTTTTTATGAGCAACGGTGTATATTTAAAACTTTGAAGGGTGTGTGTGAGAAAGTAGCATCGTTTTAAATCAAATATCTGTAATAGGTCAAAAAATACCCAAATGACCACTCGTAGGATGTTGAGGTTTTTAATGGAGCTAAAAAAAGTAGGTGCCCAAAACCAGCTTTGATGACAGCATATGTGGTATTTTTGCTTCTCGCTGCTTGCCCCGTCTATTTAACGTATAATGCCAACTAACTTTGACCTCTGCAGTTCTTGGACGCGCGAGCTATCGCTGACATTTTCAGAGAGTGTTTTTCATTCGGTACCAGATACAACTTCTGGTAAAGACAAAGCCGATTAACTGCAAGCTTCTGCCTTCCTAGTCTGTCACCAGGCTGCTTCGGGTTCTGCCCTGCGTCCCTGCCAGGACTGTCCGGCGGAAACTACTGGGATGTGTATCTCCCGCAGCCTGTGCCAGCCGGGAGAAGTCGGGTAGCTAACGCGCTGAGGATGGCTGGTGCTGGTGGCGCCTGTTGAAATTGCCATTTAAAAATGAACACGGTGAGCTTTTAGGTGTAGTTGTGGGATGCCTTGTTAGTGGAAAACTGTCTCGGAGCCCATACTGGGAGAGAAGAACAAAACCGATGATCAAAAAGCGTATGAACGTGCCCTTTTGGTATCTGACAGCAGTTTCTAGTTTTTTTAAAAAAATAGGATATAGCACATGTGGTGCTGCCAGTTGAAGTGGTATTTCTTAATTCAGAAATAGTCTCGTATCTCATCTGCACTGCGTATCTGACATTGGAGTTTTACTTTTTGAATGCAACGACATGACCTTGTGTATTTGCACATTAATCACCTGACGAATTTCCACTCCGTGGCAGTTTCTGCGTTACACTGCTGCGTCAGAGGTGTGTGCAGCAGGCAGTTCTTTATCGTGGGCTTGATTTCTATAGGGCTTTATTAATTTTTTTGTTCAGCCTCATGCTTTTAGCATTACCAATTTTAAAATAATAATAAAAAAAAGCTATTTATTTAACTTTGTTACTGAATGCAGAATAGAGTCAGGCTGCACAGAAAGGTAGCTCAGCCATACCCCAGCTATTTATCGCCCGCAGAAATTTAAGCTTTTCCAAAGCAATGACAAGCAGATGCAGAAGAAGTGATCTGACGGTGTATGTTGAATAAATTGCCTACTGAGCTATTTTTTAGGAATATTAAGCCTATAAGCCTTTTCAGCCAGGGTCTATTTCGCCTGGGTTTTGTACTGCTTAGTCACGATTTTGTTTGAGCGGTGCCCTGGTTGTGAGCCCGGCTGGGCGAGGGCGCCCGTGGCACGGCGCATGGCGGGAGGGCGGCCGGCTGCTTCGCCGTCCCTGCTTCGACTGACACAAATGCTGCAGGAGAACGCCGGAGCATCGCGACTGCTAACGACGGAGCTTGTCACAGCAGCGGCTTTATTTGACAGCCAGCCATTTTCCTTGGAGATTTAACACAGACTAAACTGGATGGGTTTTAAAAACAAAACAAAAAAAATCCCTGTGTAACTAAAGGCTTGAAGGAAAATTCACCTGATCTGAACTGCTTGTGGATGTAAACAACTTTATGCTTTGTATCGTGTCCTCCGAAGAGCCTTGTATTTCACTGTCACTGCTGCTACCTACCTCTGCAGTGTAATTTTTTCATTGCCTCCAGTAAGGCAGCTCAGCCTGCTTTAACTCCTGTTCCCCTTAAATCTTGTCCTGGGGAAGGAGCACTTCTGAACCAATGCTCAATGCACGTCACTTATGTTTCAGTGATTTGAGCCCTGTAGCAGCAGTAGAATTTTTTCCCCAAAATGAACAGAACTAGAGGCGAAGTATTAGTATATATTGACGGTGTTTGTAAGAAGTCACTTCAGAGCTTCACTGAGCGTTTCCAAAGGAAATACAGAATGGGTTCCACATTATTTTTCTTGTTCTGTGTATTGTGCTCAGCTTTTTTTACTCGATTGGAGTTGTGTGCTATGACCTAGGTTTGGTGTGTGTCTTCTCTTGTTTCAATGATTCTGTGCAGGGCTTGTTCATCTCCTCCATATGGACCATAGCAGATAAAAGTGGTATAAATACGACCTTTTGATATGATAATGATATAAATACTAGGGTTTTGGATGTGAGCCAGCAGCTGTATTGCTGAAGAACACCTCACAGGGCATCTCTGACTCATCAGGATTTAAACTCTGAACGAATTTGCACAGATGTTTCATTTCTTTCACCTCAGAATAGTGAAAGCCTCTTCTGTAGCTTGTAAGGTTAATCTCCAGAGCGTCTCGATGATACAGACTGGGTGGGGTTGTAAACTGACAAAATATGCCAGCTACATCTGTAATCTTTAATTTATGATGGCAACTCTTGATTCCTCACCTTTCCTTGCTTAAAAACAGTTTCCAGAGTGCATTATTTATTCTCTAATAATTGCAGTCTGTTTTCTGTCTTGGTTTTAATTGCTTGATTTCCTGTGGTTATGAGCGGTTGTGGAGGGTCTGGCCAGCATTTGCGTGTGGACCAAGGACAGCGAGCTGTAGGTCTAAACAGCTAAAATTTCATCCTCAGCACATGGTTACCTTTTCCTTTTGTGTCTGTAGGGAAGGCTGCTCTAAGCGGTTTGTCTTAGACCGCTTCTGTTACACAAGTAAACAAGTTGCAGTATTTTAAAATTCTAATATTTACTAATATTTCACAGATTTTTAAGAGGGTATGCTTTTAAATTCTGCACTGGTTATTTTGCATGAAGTTTGCTTAATATAGAGACAGGAAACACTTAATTGGTTGTGTTTACTTCCTTTCAGAAATGCTTATAGTTTTCGTTTCCTGCTGTGCCCACCTGTATGGGGGTGTCTCGGTTGGTTGGGTTTTGTACTGAAAATAGATGCCCATCTTCTTTCTTTCCCTCTCTCTGCATCAGCCTGACCGTGTCCTCGGCCACGGCAGCACGCACTGCATTTTGTTAGGGCTTCTTGGGCTGTTCCGGACTTTCAGCCTGCGTTCTCAAGGGGTTTGGTGTGCCAGACCCCATGTTAGTTTTCACTCGAGCGAGCATTAAGGTGGGTAACCGTGGGTCTCGGTGTAACAGCTCATCTGAGTGCCTTTGCTGGCCTTGTAGCCACTAATTCTGTAAAGCTCCAAATAGGCTTCATCCCTTTTTCTCCATTGAGCTTTGAATTTTCTGCTTTAGAAGAAAAGTGTTTGAGTTCAAAGTCCGCGTCTAGGCTAACACTGTGTGCTCAGTTGTTGGCTTTGGCACCGGCGCGTCTGAAGTTAAGCCTTGTGTGATTTTTATATATTTTTAAGACCAACCATCCCCCTCGCCGTGCTGGTGCCAGATGCAGTCTCGGCTGAAAACCAGCTGTGTTTGTCGGCAGTGCAGAAAGTACTTCCACCCTAGCTGATGTATGCAGCAGCTGTATGACGCTGCTGGCGCGCCCGTGTTTAGCTTGCATCAAGTACAAACATGGACAATTACTTGATATTGTAGCGTGTTTCTTGTCCAACTGAACATACTGCTATTAACTCAAGTTCTCCAGTACTTTTCGGGACGAAACAGGCCTTGAAGACCCTGGCCTCTGTGCATGGCC
Organism: Sula dactylatra; assembly: GCA_013389905.1. NCBI lineage: Eukaryota > Metazoa > Chordata > Aves > Suliformes > Sulidae > Sula > Sula dactylatra. The sequence goes on from WEKW01032296.1 coordinate 28,240, forward strand.
GTGTTTGCGTCCAGGTGAAAGAGCACAGAGAGGGCTGGTGCTCCTTTCCTCCCCGGTGCCCATAACAATATGCATTTTTATGCAGAGACAAGTTCTGCAAACAGTCAAACTGAAAGTGAATGAGTCTTTGTGATCAACCTTGAGAATTTGTGGCAGTAAATTCCCTCGTGTGTGTTGGCAGAGTAGGATTTTGGTAGTGCTGGGACATGGCACCCTATGTTGGTTGGTTCAGCTTTGGAAGCTCCACCATTGGAGCTGCTTGGAGTATGTGAGTGTTTGCATATCTCAGAGATGTGCCTTAATTGTAGACTACCCGTGTTATGTTGCTCTTTCTGCTCCTTGTTTCTTTAGCAAGCAAAATTCTGTGTAACGAGATGTTGGGAAAATGGATGGTGGTTTTCAGTGCCTGCTGTCGTACAGGCAAGGCAGCCTGGTATGTCTTTGTCTAAACTGCACTTTATTGAAAAAAGTCCCTGCTGCTGTTTTATTGGAAAGTCTTTTTGGTATGTCAGACGAGTAAACTGTTGTTCTCTTAGAAATGCAGCCAGCAACTTCAGAATTGCTTATAGAGAGTAGTTCTGAGCGTTTAGGGCAATGTAAAATAGGTGTGCTTTGTATTCTATACATTAATATTCCAAATTACTTCCAGTAAACTGTAAATGTTGAAATAACTCATTTAGAAACTTCTCAAGTGTATTTTTCCAAACGCAAAAAAGTGAAAACCGACACTTTTGTTCCTCATAGGAGCACCCCTCCAGCCCTTCCCCAACAATAAAATCAAAACCATTGCCAGATGTGACATTTACAGGAAAGCATTGCCCCCTCCCTCTGCCAGCCCAGACCGCAGAAGAGCTCTGCAGCCAAGAGCCTGCTCAGAGCCGGGGTCCGGAGCAGCTCTTGTGGAGTTTTTCCAGCTCTCTGTAAGCCGGGAGGGACAGCCTTGTGCCAGTGTGTGTTTGGAGACTTTCTGTGGAACTGGGGGTACGGGGAACCGAACTGTTCTGGAAGCAAAGATGTAAATTTTGCGGAAACTGTTGAATAAACACTCTTCTCACTGGAGAAGCTTTTACTTGCTGCTGTGGAATAAGTCAGTCAACCTGATATTGAGACCTCCATAGTAATACAGCAACTTTTTCTCAGATGGAAGCTTCTAAAACGTAACAGGATGTATATTGAGTACAGATTTCCTGAGAGGAGCTGCAGGTGTTGGCTGTACTGCCTTCTGTATTAGCATTTGCTGGTGTGATGTGTTTGTGTCATAGGGAGAGGTTGTGCAAATCTCTCCGCGAACATAGCAGCGTGTGGACACCTCGTTGACATGCTAAATATTGACCGCATGGGTTTGGTCTGGGCAGGATGGATAGTGTGGCACCAGCCGACACACAGACCTGAAGGAGAGAGCCAAGACGAGTCTCTGTGCTTGTATGGCTTTGGAAGCCTGGAGGAAGATAATGCAAGACTTGCTCAAAGGCTAAATGAATGGCTGCAATAATGACACAATACTCTATATTTTAACTCAAACAATGCATGCCTGCTAAGAGTTGCTTCACTTACAGAGCTTGCATCAACTGTTGTTCCCGTCCCTCTTTGCGTGTATGATGAGTACAGTACCTACGTAGGTGTTCCTTGTGCAGGGACATTCATAATTATACGCTGTCATCCATTGCGCACTCTGCTGCAGAGTGCTGTCACCTCGCTCCTGTGCTGATGTCACGCAGATGACCCAGTTTGGATTGCCATGCCCTGCAACAAATGGCTGACGCGACCAATGCCTTAAGAGCAACTCTGTCTTCTACACGGTTCGCAGTGCCTCGCCGCAGACAAAGCTCTTAATTAGCCCTGCACAGAGCACTCGCAGACTGCTGCAGGACTGGGCAACCACATGCATTGAGCCAGTTTGCAAAGCTTTTAATATTCTGAAAGGCAAGGGAAGAGTTATTAAAACAAATGGGCAATGACATGTCATGCTAAGTGACTTCAGTGTATGGCTGTAAGAATGGTCGCTTGTATCCAATTGTTCTCATAAACCGGCTTGATTTGAAGGCTCCTGGGTGACTGCGCTGGAGAGAAGCACAACAGTGCCCGTAAATACATCCTGGGAAGTAGCAGTTTTCTGTCTTCTGGGTTATAATCTCCAGGCTTTCCGTTACTGTGGGAGAGTGCAGCAAAGAGTGCTGGAATTCAGAGGCACCTGGCAAGTTCCTGTGGATGACTGAAGGTCGGATGATCCTCGTCCTTGCTGCTAGCTCCTCTGACCATCTACTCCTAAAAAACCGTGGCAAAACAGGCCCCGCTGGGCGCGCCTGTCAAATGCTGAATGCACTGGGCCATTCTAAACTGGGAGCCAAATAGCTTTCTCCTTTTGTTGAACAGGAAATGTAAATGGTGTGTGAACGTTGGAATTGGTTTGTGAGTTAAACGATGGATTTATGGACTAAGTCCCCCAGTTTTGTCATTTCTTTGGGCTTGCGAAGTTGGTGGTGAACCAACTGCAGGAGTTGCAATTAGAAAGATCCTGTTTGTTCTCCCTTTTGAGCCCCTGTTGTGGAATAGGGGAAGTATTTCCACGTGCAGTGCTGTCGAAGTGCGTGTACGCAAAATATTTCATGGATTGTAAAATGTCTTTCTGTGTGAAGTGTAAAACTGCTAGCAGACGTACACCCTGGAAAAGTCTGCAGGTTCTGACCATTTCCTAGCTTTGGTAGAAGAGCTGGGCAATACAATATTTGCAGGAAAACTAAATCATCTTAACTGAGCAATGACCAAACCCTGTGTGTGCTGTGGCACTGCGTAGCTCCAGCTGCCCGGGATAGCTAAGCCATTGCTTCCACTATCTGTAGATGTTGCTCTGAAGACCAGTAAGAGATTTATAGTAACATAACAGGGAAATGCAGTGCTCTCTATTATAAACTTTGTCCAGCCCTGGTGTTTTGGCAGGACATGTTTTCCTTCGCAGATTATAGCAACCTATACTAATTTAATACAAGCTTTGAAGTCTAGTATCTGCTTCTGTGGTGTTTGTTCTGGATTTATCCCTTCTGTTCTAGCTAGAAAAGGCTGTTTCAAAAGAGCAGTGCACTGCTGGTCTGCTGCCTTCTCGATGGGTGGAAGAGCAAGAGGAATTTCGTCCTCTTCCCCCTTCTATTTCTTCTGTGTAAGGGATGAAAAAAGCAGCAAACTTGATGCTTTGTGAAAGATTCTGTTTTACACAGACTGCAAAATTTACATACAAGAAAGACAGTTTTTTCTGTATCCTGTCAAGAATAACTTATTCTACTGAATAACCCCTGGTATTAAAGGATGTTGAGAGATGTTAGGAAAAGCAAAATTAGGTGATTTAGTTTTTATCCCTAGAAGTAATTTCAAAAGCCTGGAAGTCTAGGATAGCCTCTAACACTTTTCCAGATTAGTTTTATTCTTGTATGGACTTGCCAGAAAGTCAAAATGTCCATTGATATATCTAGCTAGCTACATGCACTGCTATGACTTCGCAACATATCCCAATTCCAGCCTGTTTTCACCCAGCCTCTTGTCATCTGAGCACCAAGTTTTGAAGGAAGGCTTGAGAAAATGGGTCTGGTGATGTACCCTGGCACTTCACAGCCTTCCAGCGGAGGGGGAATTCCAGAGCCGAGGTTTTCCTGCAGAGCACATCCTGCCTTGGCCCTATCACGTTTAAGTCCAAGGAGTTTTTTAGTAAGACAGAAACCAAACGTTCCTGTAGTATAGTACTAGTCAAAGGGTAGCTTCTGCAGAAAAACAATTTAAGGCTTTGATTTGCACCGGAATCTAGGCAAGCTTTTTCTGCTGAGCAATGTAATGGGCAGAAGTCAAGAAGTTACTTGTGTTTCGCACAAAGCTGTTGCGAGTGGCCTTGATGTACAATCTCGGTTAACAACAGGCAGTGACTATTGTCTCCGTTCTCACAGTAGAATTTGAATTCAGACAAAGCCTTGTTGCCAATACAGATGAGACAGAAAAGGGTGGCTGGCTGCTTCTGGAATCTCTATTTTAATACTTCCTGCCCCTTGCCTGTTCTCTTCTAGTCTAGTTCCTTTTCGGAAGTCTCCTACTGCTATCTGATTTGCTCCTTTAATTTCCCTCACCCTTTTTTGTGAGGGGGGGTGGAGGGTGCTGGTTCAGATGTAAAATTCTGGCCTGGACAATAATGGGAAAGGGACTAGAACTGCCTGTTTACTGTTGTTCTTGGACCTGGGGGAAGAAAAATCATAGTCTCCTTTTCCCATGAATAATTCCTCTGCATTCCTGCTTCATTAGAGCTTTCTCCAGCATTTCCTTAATTTCCCAGCTGATCGACTAAGCCATGTAATTAGCTGATCCAGTTCCAGAATGCACACACGCGTTAGCGCCTTTCACAGCCTCGCCAGCGTCTGTCCTGACCCGCTGTGGCACTCTGCAGTTACCTGCCAGGCGTCAGATAGCGCTTGTGACCGAGCCTGGACACAGTCCTCGACTTGGAGACGCTCTTCTGCCCTAGTCTCTGAGGAAACAGACTTGACAGAGCTTGTGTTAGCTGGGGAAATGGCAAAGCTTCCATTTTAATTATCTGCAAAATGGGCTGAGTAGTTGCCTGTCTAGTGGACTGTTTAGGACTTGCTAACTTGTGATATCTTCTGGTGGGAAGTGATAAAAGCATCTGTGGGGGGGAAAACAACACTTTTCTTCTGTGTGACATTTTGGGAAAGAATGCTGGAGAGTTCGTGTCCCACTTCAGCGTCATACTTCAGTATCTTGAAATAATTAAAAAGCAAACTGATTTAGAAACACAGCTTTTAAGTTTGACTGACTCTAAAAGCATTGTTTTTAGTGTACTCTTGTAACGATGGTACTGTTCTGTTGTCAGTTTATCACTGATTGGAGCATATTAAAGAGTTACTTAGCGGCAGCACGTCAGCTTTTCATGTTAAGCTATGATGGTTTCTTTGATAGGTGATAGGCTTGGCTTGATGCTCAGGTACAGAATATTTGCTACTTGGAGAAGCTGTTGTCTGCTGGTGAGGCCTAGGGTACAGCTTCATAAGCCACTGAGATCTTACTTTCCTTTTTTAACTCTTAATCTGATCCTCTGCCACTTAAGTGACCTAGCTGATGCTGGGTTTATTTGCTTTGCATACATACAACTTAATCAACCGATAAGAGTCAGCTTTTTCAGACTGCAATTTCAGCAGCAGTTTTGCCAGGTATGTAGCTCAGGAGGATCAGCTCTTAGTTGTTCCAGGAGATTAAAGAGAAACTTTATTAATGAAATTAAAGCTCATTCTCCTTGTTCCCTGCTTTGCTTTTGCAAATGTTGAAAGCATGCTTTTAAATGGAATGAGGCATCACTGCTCAGCAGTCTTAGTTCACACATCACTCTAATCATTCCTCCCACGGGCATAAGTGTGTGGAGGTTGTTGGGTTGTGTTTGTTTTTTCACTGTGGCAAGACAATACGAAGTCTTTTAAATATAGGTAGATATTTCTCAAGAAGCACGTGAGGCTTTGCTGTCTGTTTTTCTTAGGACTCCTTAGAAAAGAGAAGCTTCTCTTACTCTTACAGCTAGTGGGATTACTTTAGCTGGTCCAAAAGTCCATTTCAGATTTGTAAATGATATGATAATGCTTTTGCATGGAAAAGCTTCTGGGATACAATGAACAGCTCTGGCTTCATTGCCTTGGAAGAACACAGTGTTTTCCCAGAATCATCTCTCCTCCTGATGCAGCACCAAAGATCACGTCTCCCTTTAAGCCATGCTTCATGATTTAAAAAAAAAAAATAAAAATACTGTTTGCCTCTAAGCTCCTCAGGGCTGCTCTTGAACAATTTGCTGAGGGAATGATACGGGCCCTGTAGTACTTCTTCAGGCTCCTGTTCACCAGCACTCTGCACCCTTTCCTGTTACGGGAGCCAGTCCTGAAGTGCCTGCATCTTCAGCCCCCATTTGTTGGGTGTCAGGGCTGCTTGATCGTTCTTGTCATAGCCCTTCCCTCCAGCCCGTTTGCCGTATGCTTGTTTGATGCGTATTTGCACTTCTTGGTTTTAAAGAGCCTGTGCTTTGGTGTACTGTCACAGAACTGTGACAGAGGTGGAAGCCCGTAGTAATGCTGTAGGTGATGCCTTCCTAGAGTCAGTGCCAGCCCACAAGTACCCCCTGATTATCACTTACTTTAATAGATAAATTTAAAATTTCAGTTTATATTTAATCCATCAATCCACAAAGCATTCTTGGAGCATTTTTTAAACTGTATTGGGTGTAACGTTCTGTCCAACTAAGGTCCAGTTCAGGAGTTTGAAAGCTTGAGCACAAAGCTGGACAGCACAAACACGCTGGAGCGTGTCCAGAGAAGGGCAACGGAGCTGGGGAAGGGTCTGGAGCACAAGTGTGATGAGGAGCGGCTGAGGGAGCTGGGGGGGTTTGGTCTGGAGAAGAGGGGGCTGAGGGGAGACCTTATCGCTCTCTGCAACTGCCTGAGAGGAGGTTGTGGTGAGGTGGGGGTCGGTCTCTTCTCCCAAGTCACAGTGATGGGACGAGGGGAAATGGCCTCAAGCTGCGCCAGGGGAGGTTTAGGTTGGATATTAGGAAAAATGTCTTTACTGCAAGAGTGGTCAGACATGGAACAGGCTGCCCAGGGCGGTGGTGGAGTCACCGTCCCTGGGGGTGTTCAAAACCCGTGTAGCCGTGGCACTTGGGGACATGGTGTAGGAGGCCTGGGGGTGTTGGGTTGGCGGTTGGGCTTGGTGGTGATCTTAGAGGTCTTTTCCAACCTTAATGATTCTGTGATTTTAAGTTTCTTTTGAGAATTTATTGGGCCAGATGTCTCTCTTCAAGTGGCCTTCTTAACCAGCAGCTTCTTCCAGAGTAAAGTAGGTTTTGTTTCCTTAATGAAAATATATGGCTAAAATGTTTAAATTGTTTTTATTTACAGATGTTCTCAAACAATGATGAAGCTGTGATCAACAAAAAACTTCCAAAAGAGCTGCTGCTTCGGTAAGCCTTCTTCCAGTTTGTAAGTGTGGAGACTGTGTTGGGTATTGTTTGCAGCCAGTAGCTGACTTTGCTGGTATGTTCATAAATCATGAGCTTGGATTGGTCATTTGTAAAGCCATAGACAAACAGAAGCAGATCAAAGGTCTGCATCAGCAGCAGTTTATGCTAAATATTATTAGGTTTTGTTTTTTAAAATATTAAATTAATTTGCTGGTTGCCTGTTCTGTAGATGGATGAAGTATAGGACTGAACAAGTCCTTAATGAAAATAAATAGTAAGTATAGGCTAAAATGTAGAATAGGATTCTGCCTCTCTCTAAGTGTTTAATTAAAAAAAAAAGTTAGTTCCTCTGCTCCACTTATGCTGAAGCAGACTTTGTCCTGTTCCTCATCAATAAGAGACAGCTGTTAACACCTGGCAGGATGGTCCTGTTGGCAAAGATCAAACAGATCAGACTTCGTGGATCTCTGTAGACAGCTCTGCCCTCTCCCTGTGCTGCCCTTCCGCGTGCGCACACACACCTGTACCTTTTTATGTTTGCCTTCCCCAGGGCAGGAGTAGCGTGATGTGTGTGATGGTACCTCAGTCACCACAGTTCGGCATCTTGAAGTCAAGTCCTGTTCATCAGTGCTTTAAGCTGGGATGTAGATGGTAAATGGTGAAGGCAATTGCAGGTAGCAGGTTGAATTATTAACACAAACAGAATTCTTACACTGCAAGAAACTGTGTAGTGCTGTCAACATTTAATGGTAATTAAAAGTCTGCGGAAAGGAGCTCTGACACAGGAAACTGCTTCTAGCTCACTTGTGAAATAAAAAGAACATAAAAAAGTCTGGCTCTTTCTTTTGACTGCACCGTCTCCTCTGTCCTCTGCAACGGTATCTCCAATCTGATCCATTTCTTTTATTCTAGTATCATTCATCCAAAAGCAAGTTGTATGGCTTCTAAAGCCCTCCTTGCTAATAATGAGGGTATTTGGGTTTTGAGCCTGGTATACAGGCAAATGATTGTCCATGCCATACGGAGATTACTGTGTAAAAATCAGCATCAGGTAGCTGGGAGAGGCGAGCAACCTGTGGGAGGAGTGGGGTGGAGTAACAAAGGAGAGGATGCCTTAGCCCAGATGAGTTTGCACAGTTTTTTGCCGGTTACAGGAGTTTTCTTCACCAGCACCTGAGCTATTGGTATGGATATGTTGCAGCAAAAGGGGAATTTGAAGAGTGAGGAAAAAGTCTCTCTGGATTTTCTGAGAGGGGATTCTTTTTCTGATGGGAGCAAGAAGGTACCGGTATTGCAGATGCAACAAAAACAGGACTTAGCCTTGTGGTAAGGTGACAAGACCCAGGTAGGCTGGGGGCAGGTGGGGAAGAGCACTGACACGTGAGGCGAGGAGTTCATGTGGCGTAAGGGAAGCAGGGAATCTGGTAGGGAGGACAAGTTTAGGGGGTGGAATTTAACAGAGCTTTTGCATGGACGTCAGGGGAAGAGGTGTGTGGTTACTGGGCTTACCGAGGAACAGGACCTTGATTAGAGCATGGGTGAGCTTTCTGGTAGATCGGTCAAAGTGGGCTGATCCTGAGTGGCACCAATAAGCACATCTTGGGCTGTAGGGAAGTAGCTGGTGTTGAGGAACATTACTAGACAATTGGAGAAGGATTTGTGGTAAGTAGGAGGGGAGGTCCTGCACCAAGCAGGGAGTTAGTACAAGCCACGGTGTGGCTGAGTTCTCAGCAGTATTGACGCTTCTGCCCTGTGGAAATGTTTGTGTCTTTTGTGTCTTGATACCACAAACCATCCTAACCTGGTGTAGAACAGAGCAAGTGTTCAGGATTGTGCGGAACCTAGAAGAAATCAGGAGACAAAGTTTATAAATGTTAAAGTTCATAAGTAATGGTTTTGAGAGTTGGAATTCACTGTTAGCACACTGTGAAAATTAATTAGTGTGGATTGACAGTGCAGCCTTTGAAAGAGAAACTTGGATGCATTTATCTGCAGGAATCTCCTGTAAATGAGTGTCACTGTCTACAAGACAAAGACTTATGTGTTTAAGCAGTGCTACTGTGTAACGTCTTGTTCTCTGGTTTGTTCATTCTGCAGATGGCATTGATGTCTCATGTATGTGGTTGCAAAGTGGAAAGCTGTCCTTGAGCAAAATAAAGAGTAGGAGGGTATAAAAGGGGTGAACAGCAGCCTTTGTCACACCCCAGGATAAAGAAATGTGCAACTCCAGTAACACTTTTGTCTGGGAGCAGGGGTGGAGGTGTAAAGTGCTCTGGAGGGCTGTCCTCAGAAATCCCTCCTTCAAACGTGTCCGTGCTTCTGCTGTCATGTCCTGTTCTGCCCTACCACGGTGCTGGTAGCAGGGATGTTTGCCCTGTGTTTCCCCGAGAGCAGGACTCGAAACAAAGCTGTCCTGCAGCACATGGGTAGAGAAGATCGGCTGATGGGTCACAAACCCTTGTCCTGATACTGCCGTACCTGCCTCAGCTTTGTCTCCTGCCAGCTGAGTTTCTAGGAGTGTACAGCTTTATACGTGAATATGCCTGTACGCAGTTAAAAATGAGCCAAACCAGCAAAAAGTGGAGTTCTGTTCACTGTCCTCGTTCCTTTGCTGCTTCCCAGCTCCTCTTTGGGCAGCATCTGGCTTGGTGACTCTGAACGGTGAATTCGTGGTCCACGTTGGCTCTGGCTGCGGTCGCTTCCCCAGAAGGGGCATCGTGTCCCTGTTTCCCTGTGCTGGCATTAATGATGCCCTGTTGAAAAGGTGCATTCATTCTTTGAGGGCTGCCCGCCAGTCGCTTTTTGTCTGGAAGCCAAACCCTGACCACAAGCCTGGATTTTCTGTGGCAGTGGTGGTCTCTGCTGGTTTCCTGAAGAAGGTTTACTCTCAGCATGACGTGGGGCTGCTAAACAGCTTACGCTTGGCAGGCTGAAGGGGACCAGGCTGCGGGAGTTTGTCTTTTCCTCATTGGTTCATGGGCAGGTCAAGCAGTTTTCAATTCTCTCCTGGCATAAGTGGCTTTTACTCCGTGCCGCCTCCTGCTGCCTGCTAGCCCATTTTCAGCACGCCCAGTCACTGGCACTGGCTTTGCCATCTGACCTTCAAGCTCCATGTTGATTTATTCCTCGGGAGCTTGGGTTCCGCTCAGGACAAGGAAGCGACAGCGCATGTGGGGTACTGGTGAGTTGGCAGCGAAGTTGTTGTTTCTCTCCTCCTGGCCAGCCCGTCGGTATAAAACGAGTATGGAGCAACATTTAACTTGGATGGAGGGTCACTGACATAAATTGGTGGTGATAATTTTAGAAGGCTAAAGGTCTAAGCTCGCTCACCTCAAAGCCTGCAGCATCCAGGGATTTCATTATAGAGTCTTGACCCTAATCTGATTAGAGTGGCAGTGGGAAAGTGAGGAGTCCTAGAAAACCCTGAGTGGATTAAGAGGTTGAAACCTGAAAAATGCTCTAGCTACAACACGTTTTAGCAAAATTGTCTGGTGCTGGACTATTCAGGCAAAGTCCTAAACATAGCAAGTTACTTCGCAGGGAAATAATTTAATCTGCTGCAATACCAGACTTGTTTTAATTCCTGTTTGGAATACTCAGTCTGCCTTCACTTGTGATCACTGTTTGATGATAAAGTTACTGGTGTGGATTATTTTCTTACTGTCAGCTCTGAAGAGTAGAAAGACCAATGTAAGAGTACAGCAGTTAGCTGTGAGCAAAAGAGAAATCCTGTGTGTTGGATGTAAAAATAAACATCCCAGCTATGTGCCTTTTGATCTATTAAGGCAGAATCAGGAAAGCCATTATTCAGGTAGTACCGTTCAGCCTGCTGCTACTTACTCTTCTCTGCTTTCCTTCACCAGATAAAGTGAGTCTGACCAGAGCAGCAGATGTTTTCTAAGGATTTAGTGCTTTGGAACAACTCCGTGAGGAATTGTCCCTCCATTACTGAGAGAGGGTCTGGAGCTGACTAGCGAAGTTGCATCCAAATTTCCTGTCAGCCCAGCACGTGTCCTCGTTGTCAAGTCCAGTTTTAACTGAGCCGTAGAGTAATAGCAAGAATGCATATTATTTCAAGTGAACATCTAGGTTACCTTTGCTTTATTTTATACTGTCCAGATTGCTGAAAGGAGACCCAGCATTTATGACCCGTACAGTACTGCTCTTGGAAGACGACGTCTGCTCTGTCAGTGCTTAGCCACGTGGGCAGCTTGTTAGTGGGGTTTTGGGTTTGGTTTTTTTTAAATGTTCCCCAACAGCTCCTGGGAGAAGAAAAAGCCTGTCCTCAGGGCTGAGTTGGAAATCTTAGCTTGGGTCACTGTGCCTGCAAGACTTTAACTGTAACTGTGCTCCTGCTCTTCTGTCCAGTTCATGTGAAGGGTTGTAGTTGGAGCCAATCCTGAAATGACCAAAACGCACAACACAGTAGTGACTGCTGCTGAAAGAGTAATTTTTTGCAGTCTGATTCTGCTGAGTCATTGGTGAACAGTCTTGAACAAATGCAAGAGCAGTTCAGAAAACACTGGAAATTGCTCTTAAGCTTTTCAGAGCCAAAGTCTCTGAGTTAGACAACGAGAGAACTTCTGGCAAAGCTCAGCAATGTTAATCTCAGAGGTGAGAGGGGCAAGTGTTTTGCTGCATCTACATCCCTATTACTGTGTGGGTAGACTGGGAAGGGAAGAGAAGGAGGTAGAAAAGAATTTGGCCAAGACCTATTAGCCCTGATAGAGGGCTGAGATGGTTATTAATAGCCTGGGATTTCCATGGAGAAAGCAATTTTAATGAAAATATAGAAAGCCTGCGTACTTATTGACCTAGCCCCTGTTCCCATGGAGTTTGGGATGTTTTTTTTTTTTTGCTCCTATGATGGCAATCTAGAGTGTAAGTAAGAATTTTCCCTAGCTTCTATCATTTCCCCAGGCTTTCCTTGTATTGTTGTACATTGACATTGTACTAAATAAATCCTCAGTGCTCACATGCATGAATAAATGACATTTAATTCAAGGGGGAGACTTGTCTACAAGCAGCTGAAAGCGAGTATGGAACTGCTTCTGAAATCCAGAAGTGGGTTCCCAAAACAGTGTTACGGTAAAGTGCATATTAGCTCTTTTTCCAGACCTCTTAACTGCGTATATCTCAGCATGTCACTGTAAATTTTGTCACATGATGAGATGCATAAGGAACAGATGAGAAGTATCTTGAACCAAACTCCTTGAATCTGTGAGTGTCTTTGGGCAGTACAGAAACACAGGAGAGCACGTGGCTGTTTATTCTGCTGTATCCTGACTTAACTGAATGTATAGCTGTGTGATACCTGTAAGCATCTGTGTTTCGATAAATAATCTGCATCCTTCCTCTATCAGTAACATCCTTTTCTCTTCTTCCACCAATGCTGATGTTTCTAAAGAGCTTTTTTTATATACCTGCTAGTGAAGAAAGCTTGGTCATGCAATGGCTGTATCATATAATCTCAGCCTTGCTTGTGTCCTCTCCTAAAATTTGAAAATCCAGGATTTGCTACTTGTATATAACAACATGCAACCACGCGGGTGTCTGTGAAGGTGTGTGGCTCATATTAACATGCATACAAAACTTGGTGTCAGTAGCAAAGGCCCGGATAACCCCTCATCGTTTATCTCTAGGACAAAGTGCAGTTTATATGTGATGCACACGATGTTTGTTCATTCAGCACCTCTTCCCCCGCCTTTATCAGTATCTGTGCTATTTATTCAAATGTATTCTTTGTGCTGATCTGGGGAGATGAGTACATCATACAGCTTTCTTGTGTTCATACGAGAGTTTCGGTAACTCGTTAGCACAGGGGGTTTGCTAAGTTTGTAAGTCACATAAAAAGAACATGCTGCCAGCAACATCATCTCATTTCTGAGTCTCTTCCAGCACAGGCAGGTCTGCTGAGAATATAGCAAAGCTTACATACACCCCCCTCCAAGCCCACAGTCTTGTGGGGAGATGACTCAAGTGTTGCAGGTATCCAGACAATTGCTGATCTGGGCATACGCTGTTCTCCTGAGAAAGTCTGGAGAGTTTTGGAGCAGTGGAGTCCTGTTCTCAGAATTTCTCCTGGACGGGCATATTTTATCTGACAAGGGTATTTTATAAAATAGTGTAGAGCATTGGAACAAAATTGTTTGCCCCATGCCTTTTAACGTTTGCATCTGAGAACATTTGCCTTCTCTTTCGGGTGGTCTTCAAGTTGAAAATATTAAAGCATATGTGCAAGTGTTTTCTTGTAGTCAATCACTTGTGTTATCTTTGCAAAAACATTTCATCCTATGGTTTTATTGCTATCAAAGAGAATGAGACATTATTATCTTTGTACTGTCCGCTTGACCTTCTCTGTTTTGCAGCATATGATTGTTTGAATAACCATAAACCGTAAAATAACCGTATTGATAAATTGGCACAGATTTGGGAGCTTTAAATGGGGTTTTGGTACTTCCGGCATTCAGAAAGAGGGGTGTGTATGACTGAGATAAAAGCATGGATGCCTTAGCCCAGTATAGCATTGCACAGCATTACTGTCAAGTGCCTTTATCCCAATAAATAGGACAGCAACACCAGGGTGTTGGCCTGAACACTTGGGCGTGCCCTGGCAGAGGAATGACATACCACAGAGGAGTGACCACACCAGCTTAATCCTAAACGCGACTCTCCTAGACACTGTACTCGCACAATCGAACAAATCATCTGGCTGTGCAAGTTGCTTTGCAGTGTTGCAGAGCAAAATACTCCTCCTACCTCTGTGTTAACAACACTTCATATTTAGCACAGCTGTGTGAAAAGGAAGAAATAATCCATGCACTGAAATCAGGCTGTTGTGTTGCTTTGATCTGTTAATTATTGCATTGCTTGCTTTTGGAGAGCCGTTGCTGGAGATGTTGGTTTTGTTGAACAGAGGTGCTGGGCACAGCGATGCTCCCTTCAAGTAGGAGCCAAAACAGCCCAACGTGACTGTTTGTTCTACCATATCCTGACTGAACTGAACGTTTGACTGTTAAGCTACACAATACCTGTAAGTGTCTGTTTTGATAAATAATGATTCAGTTTACTGTCAGTAAATACTACGAGGTGTGAGATTATTACTCACAGTGGCTCACTGTCTGCGTTTTGCTTTCATTTGTTAACTGCTAGGTCTGCACTTCTTTTCACAGTTCAGCCTTCGACTGGATTAACAAAGAAGTTTTGCTGTCTCCAATCCTCCCCCACCCCTTTGTTTTCCATGTTCTCTTTGTTTTAAATGTAGATAACCAATAAGGTATCTTTTATTTCTGTTACAGAATTTTCTCTTTCCTGGATGTGGTCACTCTGTGTCGTTGTGCTCAAGTTTCCAGGGTAAGAACCTTCCTCCTTGCTGGTGGATTTTAACAGTTGATTGGATTTGCCTGACAATCCTCTCGCTCCGGCCTTCCCTACCATGTCAAACCGGGAGGATTTGTACCAGGGAGCTTTGCACAACTCAGCTGTTGCTATTTAGTGTCCCATATTAACACTGCAACACCAGAAACTTGTGATGGCACCAGTGAAGGACTCAAAGCTTGAATACCATTTTGCTGGTGTCCCAGGCCCTGAGCAGGTTACGAAGGGGAGGTGGCTGACTTTTTGCCCAAGAACTCTCCAGTTAGCCTGGGTTTGCACAGGAGGCCTGTGCTGATGAAAGTACCAAACTTGGACGAGTCTAAAATGGCATTTTGTGCTTTTTGGTGGGGATATAGAAATTTTGATTCACAAAGATGCCACACAGTCAATGAAAGTTTACTTTCCTACTTGGACGTAGTTGAACCAAGTGCGGAAGAAAAAAAATGAGTGTGTGTTTTGTTCAGGGTTGTGTTTTATTCCTCAGGCAGCTCATAGTTTTGTGGGCTTCAGCTAATGAAATCAAGCTTGGTTTATTCACTTGGGAAAATTCCTCCAACTGCAGGTCCAGTTATCTAGAGCTACCGGATTTGGTCAGAAGCTTTATCCTGCCCGTATCTAATAAGACACACAGAGAAGTGTTACTACTGCAAGAGTGGAAAGTCGGTTACACGGGAAGGTGTTTGTAGTGGTGTGCTCGCCGTGCCGGCAGAGGTGGTGCTGAGTGACACCTGTACAAAACTGATCAGTCTTGGGTTCAAACTTGAGCCATAACGTGTTTCATTATTCAGAGTATGTAAGAATAAAAAAGACTACGCTTAAACATTTTTTACTGCATTGAAACATATTCTGTGTGATGCCTAGGCATTACAGTTATCATCCCATGTTCTCTGAATAACATAGATCTTCTAGTGGAAGATCATCGAGCTGAAATTCACTGCTCCAGCAGAACAATATTGACCAGAATGGGCTGTCAAAGATACTTGCCAATGTCAAGGTGTACTCCTATTTTTGGCACTTGCTCCTGTTTACACCGTCCACGGGGCATCAGAGAACCTATTAGTCATTATGTGACACAGCACGTATTGTAAAGGACTGAAGTATCTGCATGGAGCTGCAGAAAGGCTGTATGCAACGTTGCCTACATCACTCATTAAAATACGTTGTGTTATAACTTGCATCCACTGATGCATTTCTTTTCCACTGGAGCTATTACTTTTATCATGCCGATAATTAGACCTTAAAACAAATATCAGCAAGAAAATTAAAAATGCAGAAAATCAATTAATGCTTACAGTTCTGTCACCTGTTGTAAGTCTGTACGTGGCTTGCACAAGAACTGGTATATTGTGATGGAGATGTAGCTTAGTGCATGTAATAGATGTAGTGTAAAAATATCCTATATACATGCACTCTTTTGTAATGATGGGCTCGTGGTGGTTATGAGATCTAGTTGTTTACTTTGATTATGTAACTAAAGCTTCAAGTATAGTGCTGTAGTGACAACCTTTTTGATTCGTTAAGGGCAGAATGATTAACTTTCAGTTCCTGGTTCCCATTTGTAGCATGAACCACATGAGATTGTTTAAAAAAAAAAACAAAACAAAACCAAACACTTAAGTCAGGAGTAGTAAACGCTGTCACTCTGGCAGTGCTGCGTAGTTCCCAGGTAAGAGCTGGATGCTTCATCTGGGCAGCTTACGAAACTTTGAATTTCTCCATCTGTGGGACACAGCACCCCATGCACCAAGCTGTGGAACTGCCTTGAGCACCTCTTTCTGCTGGAGGCAAGAGAGAAGGTGTGCAAGACGACGGCTGATCTCACCGCACAGTCCTCTGTCCCAGCACCACCGGGTCCTCCGCGCCCTCAGACTAGCATCACTTCTCTTGTCGGTGTCCCTGCCTGGTGTAGGGTCTCCTCTGGGACTCGCCCATGTCCTGGTATCCTTCATCTTCGTGTTGGTCCTGCCAGCATCCTTTAAAGGCGTTGGTTTAGCTGGTGGTGCTGCAGAGGGGATTAGATCCCAGCCAGACTGTGAAGATGCCCACGCTGCCTCCTGTCCTGGGCTCAGCACCGACGCCTCCCGTGGGAGCAGAAGGGGCTGGGGCACCGCGGGCTTCCCTGTTTCGGGGACTTGCGAGGAGTGGGCCACCTAGGTGAGGGGACTCTTGTCCGAGCAAGTGATTCTGGTGACTGCACGGTTTTCCTTGTTGGCTGTAACTACTTGCTTTTACATCTGAGACAGAACGTTGTTTCTAAAAGGAACAAACTGTAACTTGGTCCCCACTGGCGGGGTGGTTTTTTTTTGTATTAACACATTTACATTTTTTCCCCCCAATAAAGGCATGGAATGTTCTGGCCCTGGATGGCAGTAACTGGCAGCGAATTGACCTGTTTGATTTCCAGAGGGATATTGAGGTATAATTAAGTGACATACAAACCCATTTTTCTTGTTAAAATGTAATTACAGGCTAGAATGGATTAATACTCCCAACGTAACCCTTTTTACCTTCCCTGGAGATAGAAATCATTAATTTCAGTTCTTCTTAGCTTCAGGGAGTCTTTAAATTCTCGGGAATCCATTCAGCTTTTGAAAATGGACCGAATTATATATCTGTATCAAGACTTAAAGGTAGTAATAGCAGCAAAGTGTATTTCTGTGTGTTCTGAAAACAAAAATAAGTAGAATAGGTATGTTCTTGTGGAAAACCACTGCTTCTGTATAGCAGAATTTAGGCTACTTTTCCTTTCACTCAAAGAAACGTAAACACAGCACTGACGTAGACCATTAAGACTGAATGTCTTTTGAAACATGGCCTGCAATATGTCCATCCTTTCCTGTCTATCTTTAATATCAAAAACTGAAATGTAAGTGAAGGTGGTTCAGTGGGACGAGGTCAACATTGTTCCTAAAAGATGCAGCTTTAGAAATGCTTCATTGTAGCTGTTCTAAATCTTAGATGTGGACTACCCAGCACTGATAGGAGTGGATGCTGCTGTCGTGCAGTTCTTAAAATTAAAATTGCATTAATCGGGAAAAGGGACGAGAGAAAAAAATCCCAACCTTAAGTTTCTTATCAGGATGTTATATCCTCTTTAAAACATGTTGGAGGAGGGAGATAAGGGAGGGTATCGCTTTAACTTGTTACAGACAGAGGCATAAACCAGTTGACTGAAGATTCACACCTTGTGGGAACTGGTGGGAAATACACACGTTATTTGTGGAGGAAAGAGTTAAAATAATCTCTTTCTGCCAGCTGCGTATCTAAGAGCTGAGAGCACAGATAAGGGAACAGGCCTGTGATACTGTGACTTCTGTGTGCTTGCAGGAGTTTAAGTGGCCTGAGACTTCTTGAAGGAAGCAAATGGTGTGATGTTTGTTCTTGATAATAAATACTTTATCTCTTAACATGCCTTGAAGGTTCTGGACCCACATAATTATTTACTTTCATGGAGGTAGGGTACAGTTATCGGCAGTGCCTGGTCTATGGAGGTAGCAGGAAACGTGGACAGAGCTGCTCAGCCTTGCTGCTGTCGTCGGTCTGTGGAGGAGGGAGAGAGGCAGGAGTGCTGTGAATACAAACTAGGCTGTTCTCATTCTTGAGTGGTTTTTGCATGGTTTTAATGTCTCTTTGTTCTCTAACACCACTCTATACATCAAACACATGATCCTGCATAAGCACAGACTTCCCCTCTTAAAACAAAATGCTTGAATATGTTGTACCTAATTTAAAAGTACCTGCTAGACTTTCTGACGTCCTAAATGTTGTTTGCTTTAAAGGAATATAAATCCATCAGCTGATGTAAATTCTACATAGAAACGTGTTTGAATCCTCTAATTCAAGCATATGAATTCATAGGCTTGCTAGAGGTATTGCAAAACCACACAGACAGTTTCAGATTTTCCAGCTGTTCCACACGGATGTGCAGGTTGAGCTTCAGCCCTCGGCCAGGGCAGCGCTTCAGCAGAGCACTGCGGCTGTAGAGCTGCTCCCGTAGCCCCTGAAAGCAAGTGGCCAGATGTCTCCAGGAGCTCGTGTGGAGATCTGGTTAAACTGGTGTCCCTTTTTTTTGATTGTGGTATGGTGTTGGACCAAGCCTGATGCTTGGTTTTTTGGGGTTTTTTGGGTGGGGGTTTTTTTTGTTTGTTTTTGTTTTTTGTTTTTTTGGGTTTTTTTGCCTGGAAAAAGATTATAGAAGAATATCTTCATCGTTATAGAGTCTTAAATGCCAACTAGTAATTGAAGAACCAAGTGATGTTCCTGTTCTGTGATGAACGACCACGTAGAGGGGAAGGTTTTTGAATTTCTGGACACTGATACAAATATTCTCTTAATGTTTTTTGCACTTTATTCACAGTGAGAAATAGCTGGGTAAATGCTAGCTTGTCGTGGGGTCTTTGGAGGCTTCCACTGATTAAAAATTTGAAATTAAAAAAGCATTTTCCTAGATCTCTTGAACACAAAGGTTTGAATCCCTTTTTCTGTGAGAATAAAACTTGTGGGCTGGTTCTGCCGCATCTCTATTTTGAATAGAAATTTAAGTATGTCCATTTGTAGTACAGGGACTGTACTTATTTGTAAATCTTACTGCCCATGTTGTAGCAATGGCATTGCTTCTTCCATCTTTCTTGGGTAGTCTTGTGTCGATGTCCGGGAGCTCTGAACTGGAGGAAGTTCCTCAGTCACTAGCCTCAGCGGCTTTAGGTAACTGTTCCTTGTCTCTCCATCTTCAGAAGCTGAATAATTCTCCCTCTCCCTGCCTTAGATTATTATCATGGCCTTTTTGTTTTCTTAGCACCGTTCTACCTAGAATAACAAACTGTTGTTAATCTGCAAACTTTTGAATTCTCAACTTTTGGAAGGATCAGGTGACTTTAGGATTTTAATGTAATTCTTTGTCTCCCACAGGGCCGAGTAGTTGAGAATATTTCTAAAAGATGCGGGGGTTTCTTGCGGAAGTTAAGCCTGCGTGGCTGTCAAGGAGTGGGAGACAATGCATTAAGGTAGTGGTACGGCTTCTTTCTGGTTTTAAATGGGATGTAAAGAATGATTTGGTTTCTACAACCACAGAGGACTGGAATAATTTATGAACCCTTTGGAACTGAGATCTTTAGCCTGTGTGTCTAACTTAAAACGTCGGCAGCGATAACATATAAACCTTCTTAATTTATCAGTTTTTAACTTCACACAGTAGACATTTTTCTCAATTCTCATTAAAATAATGCCAGCTGCTGCTACAGGCTAAGTAGTAATTGGCACTGAATTAGAAGCTTTTGCCTTTAGGCTGGGAAATCCCGAGGCAAGATATGGGGCAACATAAATTATTTATTTGATTTGTTTACTTATTTTGTTTGAGACAGTTTTGCAAAATTGTCTCGTGTTACAGTTAAAACAAATGCTGTAAAACATCTGGAAGTCTATTGCCTGAAAAATACTGTGTTTTCCCTTAATAAAGGACCTTTGCACAGAACTGCAGAAACATTGAAGTATTGAACCTAAATGGCTGCACCAAGATCACAGATGCGTGAGTAGCATCCTCATCTCTGCTTGCCCTGTCATCCCCTTTTCTGTGAGCACCATGTTATATTCTCCATCCCCATTTGTTGAAGGGAAGGCCGGGCTTGTGCATGCAGTAGGTAATATAATGCATGTCATATGAAATGTATATGACTTTGAATAGATCTGTTGCACGAGCATGTTTTGTGTGCTCTCTTTCAGTACGTGTACCAGCCTCAGTAAGTTCTGCTCTAAACTCAGGCACCTCGATTTGGCTTCCTGCACTTCCATAACCAACCTGTCTCTGAAAGCACTGAGGTAGGAGTCAACAACATTGACTTTTGCCGGCTGATTCCCGATAGCGTGACCCACCATTGCCTCGTGTGTCTCGTGTGCCTTGGAGGAGGCTGACGTAGGCTGAGGTGTAACTGATTAGAATTCAGGCATTCCCCAGCAGAGCTCAGCATTCGCACGTTGAGCTTCCCGGTTTGCTGAGACACAGGAGGATGACTCGTGACTCAGTAAAAGCTGCCCTCAACCTTGTTTGTATCCGTCCTGATGGTTATTACAAGTAGAAGAAGAATTACATTCTGTTTAAAACCTTGGAGGAGGGATTTTGGGGGAGACAAAAGTCTTAGTCTGCCTTTTTAAAAAATGCTCGTTTACTAACAGTCAACTTCTTCATTGTAAGTATACCGTTGTGTACTTAGCAGTTGTTTACATAGCTAGAGGGTGAGCACCAGCATGTGACTATTTGTCTTTTTAAACCGCTTAGGAGACATATAACTGCTTAAATCTGCTAAATGGAATTGCCAAGTAATCTAGAAAAGGAAGGGACAGACAGACATTGGTGGGAAGATATTGGGACAGAGAAAAGGAGGCAAAAAAAAACCCCATTAAAGGTAACAATAGAGACCAAGCTATTAAAAAAAATTAAATTCAAGTGATGTACCAGTGGAAAAAAAAAAGAAAATACAGGAAAGATGTAACACAGGGAAAAAATACTGGAGGGTGAATCAAGACATGAGAAGAAAACACAGATTTGAAAGAATAAATGAATGATTAAATTATTTTTGTAGCTACACTAAAATGCTTTGAGCCTGGCTTTTCTTTCCCTGAGGGTCTTCATCCTTGTCTCTAATTTCACATGGTCAAATCTGTGCTGCAGCTATCTGTAAATACATGATAGCGTGTATACCTCCTCCTAATTACAAATTACACTTGAGTGTTACTCCTACTGGCAGCTATATTTGCAAATGCAAAGTTACACCTGGAAAGTTAGACACAGCATGGCAGAAATCAACTCTATTTTTGGTTTTCATTGAGGGTGGTTTGGCTGTATTCAGGTCCAGAAAGCCCAGAGTGTCTGTCCTTGTATAGCAGCTGGGAGGTGTCCAAAATGGGATAAATCGGTGGTCTTTTACCCTGCTAATACCCTGCTTTAGGGCTCCTGATGCTGCCTTTGGGAGAGCTCTTCGCATCTGGAGGTGATGTCTGGCAAAAGTGTTCCCCGTGGGTTTGTGGGGTGTGGGTGTACATCGTGCTCTTGTGGGTTCCAGAAATGGGAATTTCCTAGATTCTGGCTTGAAGCAGGATTTCTTTCCAAAACAAAACCCAGTTTCCACACGCTTTTTCCTTTCACCTCCAAAGTGAGGGATGCCCACTGCTGGAACAGCTGTATATCTCCTGGTGTGACCAAGTGACTAAGGATGGCATCCAGGCTCTGGTGAGAGGCTGTGGTGGACTCAAAGCCCTGTTTCTGAAAGGCTGCACGCAGGTACGGCTCTATGGAGTGTGCTCAAATTGAATAATAACGGCTGGCTTATTTCTGCTGTAACCGAAAGCGTGGGGATGAAGTATTGTGGATTTCTCTATTTCCAGAAATGTTACGTTACTGAAATTACTCACAATCTGTCTGTTAGAGATTAACTGCTTTTATTGAAATTCTTTAATAGCTTTGAGCTCAGCATGAATAGTGGGTCAGTGAACAAATTGCATATCTAGCTGTAGAATTGTTCTTTTTTTTCCCATTGGGAACACATTGAGCAAACTTTTTTAAAAGGAGATAACTTTGTTATTCATGGCTAGACCCATCCATTTCTGAAGGCTCAGAAAATTTTAGAAAGCATGACAGTACTTTCATCTGCGCTGGTGATAGAATTTTCTCTGCGAGTCCTTTAGATCTTCTAGTTAGTCAAAGAGAATCACCACGTGTGTGACTTCTTGAAAAGACTTCTCTACAGCCAGCCAGGAGCGTAGTACTATTCCCTCATCGTATGGCTCTTGAGCTATAACAGTATATTTTGAAGAGGCTGCAGAGACGGTGGTGCTTGGACTTTGGAATGTATAAATGGTGCACTAACTCTTACAGCTGAAAGGGGTTTTTTGCCCCCTTGTTTTACTTTTTGTTATTTAGACTAACTTCCTTTAATCTTTCTTTACTGTCTTACCTGGTGAATCATTGAAAAGTTTAATATGTTAAATATTTCCCTGTATTACAACTTGACTGAGGAGTTATATCAATTATGAACTGGGCTGTGCGGAACACCAGCCTTGAGCATTACTCTTTTAATGAGCACGAGCTCCTTGCAAAGCTATTTCACAAAGAATGTTGGGGCTAATTCTTATTTTTTCACTTAAGTGGGCTGGGGTCTTTTTAATGCAGCCAGATAGGCTAGAAAGGAGCAAACGTGTGTCTCAGAATCTCGTCCTTGAAAAAGGAGAGTAAAACTGACACTGCAGGAGTTGAAACCTGTGACCCAAAGACCCCCAAAAGTTTTAAAGAGCCTCAAGGTAGACCTGGAAAATGATCCCTGATCTGTTAGGTCCTTGTACCTGAACACTGACAGCGCTTATTTGTTTTGGATTTGGTTTTTTGTTTGTTTTTTTGTTTGTTTTCTTTTTCTTGGGGTTAGGGATTCCTTAAGTATGAGTCAATAAGTGCCATTTTTGTCTGCTGTGTATAGATAAACAGCTATGTGTTTTTATTTCGCAAAAAGCATATTTCTCCTGTGCCTGGACCCAAAGTCCTGAAAGGTTATTATGATAAGCAAAGCAATAACACACTGGTTATGTGCACAAAGCAGTAATGCCCTTGTGTGCACAAGCAAGCCCAGCTGTAAGGGCTATAGTCAGTAGTTTTTCTAAATTTATACTACTGTTGGATCTTTAATACGTGAGATGGGTATATATGGCTGTAAAAATGACTTGATTAAAGATAGAACAATCTCAGCCTATTTTGAGAATCCAGGTCATAGAAACAGCTTGAGTTTCTAGTAATTTATGGAGTCGTGAGTAATATTGATAGCAATACATCCTTGTTATCAATTACTTGCCATCTGTTCTTATAGATTTAAGAATAGTAGGCTTTTTTATCATCAGAAAGCAACCTGGATATGTTTGTGCTCCTCACATTGAAATAAGACTCCTTTTTCGAGTCCCAGTATTGCAGTGTAAAAATGGAGTTACTCGTAGGCCCTCACTAGTGAACCATTTCCTTAATTCCTGTAAATAGTTTCTGATTTCACTACTTGCTTTGTTAATGATGCATGTTTGACAGATCAGCTTTTCTTTAAATCAGTAACTCAGTGTTGTGGGTCTTTGAACTCTGTTCCTGCAGTGGTTTGGAAAAAAAGGCGTGCAGTCATTGCTATGGATTTTGAGATTGCAGTGCGTTGCCCTCCTTCCCCATAGGTATCCAAGCCACAGATGCTTTATTGTTCTCAAAGCTTTGTTTTGAAGATTGCTTTAAGTATTAACAGGTTGCTTCAGTCTCTAATTTTTTCTTTCCAGCTTGAGGATGAAGCTCTGAAATACATTGGTGCACATTGTCCCGAACTGGTGGCTTTAAACCTTCAAACATGCTTAGTAAGTAAAGCTTCCTATGATTTCCCTACTCAGCCATCATTGTGCATTTAGAGGCCATCTCTAAGCAGAACCATGCAGAGTGTACTCATCCCAGAAACATCGTCATCTGTGCAGACAGGGCAATTGTCAGCTTACGAGACTTTTAAAAATAGTTGATGAACAACAGCTTTTTGGTAGCGTTCAGTAATGTTGAATAAGCCCCCGAAACGGTGTAATTGAATTCAGTTTGTCAGAGTTGTTTGTCTCCTTGCCCTGCCCACGGGGCTTCTAACTAAACTCATTTGCAGGACTAGCTGGAAAAAATTCTTTCCGTCGGGCTGGAGTGTTTGTGTGGTGATCTAGCCAGGCGGTTCCTCCGGTCTCTTTACAAAATTGAACCAAGTGCAGTTTCCCTGCACAGAAGGGCTCTAAATCAGTTATTCTGCCATGCCAAAAATGTATATTCATGCCAAAAAAAAAAAAAATTGGAATGGGCTTTTTGTCCATACCATCATGCAGTTAGTCTGACGCAGTGAGTGACTGGACAGTCTCTTCCACAGAAGTGGGCAAGGCCTTTGGGGGCTGCAGGGCTGTCCTTTCCCACTCCTGTTTAAGGAGTAGCTTTACCAGTTACTACACTGGCTAGAGACCGGTGCCCATCCATCTGAGACTGCGTGCTTGCAAAGGAAGAGCCGGACTGTTGGCAAGTTCCAGACCTGTGTCTGGCGTCTAGGGGAGAGGCAGGAAGGGGAGAGGCAAACAGGCGGAAGGGAGAAGAAAACTAACACGGTTCTTGATCGCCTTAACTGAAAATACTAAGTTCTTCTCAGTTTCTATTTCATCTCACTCCAGCACTTGGACTTAGCAGCCCACAGGCTTGCTGTTTGCTCTTTCAAAAGAAGCAGTGCCAGTCTCTAGGTTGGTGCTTTCCTGTGGGAATTGAATCTGGCTGCCTCTGAAAATCCAGAACCTAAGAACTGTGTGAGGTTTAACCTGGTCCTCCAGCACGCACAGCCTCTGCCGCCCATTGTCCCTTTTTCCCTCGTCCCGCTGTGTGCGTTGCTCTCGATCCCGTGCGGCTCCTTAGCACAGGCCCGCTGAGTCCCAGCCCCTTGTGCTCTGGAGCAGACTCGTGCTCTGTTGCCGTCCCAGACCTGTGAGCAGAGCACGCGGGGCTGGAGGACCCAGTGTGTCCGGGGTGAATTTAACGTCATCTGGGCTGTGTAAGCCTGTCTCTCTCAGGTTTTGGTCCCAAATCACTGAAGTGTATTTTTAAAAGGCTGTCTGTGAAAACAACCTGCTGCTTATTTTGTGGGTAACTCTGTTAGGTGCTTTCTTGTCTTGAGTTTCAGCCAAGAAGGCCTTTACAAGCAAGGGCTGCAAAGGAAGGCAGAAGACCGAGTCTAGGCCCGCTGCTACCATGCCTTCCCCCATCGCTCACGTGGCCCAAGCTCAGAAACATCTCCGTGCATGTGGAATCACTTTCCAAATGTTTACAAGTCACTTCAATGTGGCTTATCCTGTTTCAGCTGCTCCAGTGAAATATTTGAATGCATTTTGGGGTTGAAAGAAGCGTAACTTGGCCGCGGTTAAGTGCCCGGTTGGAAGTCTTGAGAAGGAAAGCTCACAGCGCCTTGCACCTCCACCTACGTTGTTATGGCTTGTGATGTTGTTATTGTTTTTCTTGTAGCAAATAACAGATGATGGTCTCATTACAATATGCAGAGGATGCCACAAGTTACAATCCTTGTGTGCTTCAGGCTGCTGTAACATTACAGATGCCATCTTGAATGCCCTGGGACAGAACTGCCCAAGGCTTAGGTAAGTCTCCACTGCAGAGTGACCCAAGCTCCAGTGACCCGTTGCATGTTGAGCAAAGGATCTTGGGGATGCGGTCGTGCAATATTCGAGCCAGTTTAGACTCTGACGGTCTTTCTGAAAGTGCGCTTCTTATCACTGAGCTTTTTCCAGGCTTTTGCTATGGGATGATCATAGTTTTACCCAAACTCCTGGTTTCTAAACTCGTGCGAGTAAAGCAGTGGTAAGAGAGCTCCATGCCGTGGTGGTGAGCACTGCCAAGAGGCTCCCTTAGTAGCAGTCTCCTTTTACACCATTGTGTATCTACTTTTGTTTCTCTATGAAAAACAGTTGAGGTTAGCTGACTTTTGTATTGAGAACTGAAAGCACATTGTTTCCCCTTGACATGTGACATTAACAGGGTTTTCATGATGATTTTGTAGCAGATGGGATTGGTGCTAACTTTCGCTCTGCTTGACAGAGTTGGGCTTCCAGTGACCTCTCTGCAGGTGTTTGCTCTGTTTATTTTTTTTAAGATTTTTTTTTATTAGGACAAGTTTCTTCAGGAAGACTTCACTATAATTCAGAAAATGGCCAGGTGCAGAAAGAAGAGACAGTTTTATTGTCTGACGTCTGTAACAGCTGAGTGGCCTGTTCTAAATGGCATAAAATACATGTCTTCCGGGGGGGGGGGCGGAACAAAACCCACAACTGTTTTCTGTGATAAGTTCATTTAAAGAATTATGGGTACAAAGTGCAGCATACAAGTGTATAGAAACCAGTTTTGAAAGAGGAAGGTAAAACATGATTTTGCTTCCAAATGGTTTCTGTGTTTATGTTCAGCTCCAGCTTTACAGTATTAAGCGCCGTACGGTAAAATGCGTAACACGCTTTAGGCAAGTCGGCTTTCTTCTCTGTAAAGGTAGATAAATGTTAACATTTTGAAGCAAACCTCTGTAGAGCTGTGGTAAGTGTCTGCCAGAAAGTTTCCGTTGTCACAGAAGCAAGCAGTTCGCCTCTTGGAAGACTTCAGACTCTTCTGTCGTGGCATTAAATATTTATTCTTTCATGCCCGTTGGCCAGGCTGTCGTGTGTGACACCCTTTTTCACGACGAGATCTGTATTTTGGGTGGAAACCAGAGGAGATCACTTGGGGAGGTTGTGGAGTGTCCAGCAATGAAGGTTTTTAAGAGCACCTTAGTGCAACACTTGTCGGATTAGACCTCCCTGCCTCGTAGCGGGGTACGGACTGGATGACCCTTGGAGTTCCCTTTTAGCCTGACTTCTTTTTTTCTTTCCCTGTGACCTACACTCAGGTATAGAGGGTGGATGCTCTGTGCAAATTATCCTCTCAGAGAGCACAGCCTAAACCGGGTCAAACTTTTCTGGGTTGCTGGAAGCTTTTAATGAAACACTCTGAAAAGCAAAATGACTCCACCATGGTTATTATACATTCTTTCTGTGCAGAATATTAGAAGTTGCAAGGTGTTCTCAACTAACAGATGTGGGCTTTACCACTCTAGCTAGGGTAAGTGCTCATCTCCACTTTTCCATCAAGTATCTTTGCTTTCTTTTTGTGATAGACATGAACAAACAGTAGATTTCTCTTGAATGTAGATTTTCCTGATGCTTTTGACCTCGACGTTTGAGTGGAAGCTAAGTTACAAAAATTAGGTTGTGTATGTGTGTCCAAACTATGTGACTTCTTAAATACTTGAGAGTTGTAAACTTTACTGTTCATTTTTTCTAGATTAATCTGTTGTTCTGTACAACTGACCCTAAATTTAACCTCCTTTACTTTCGGTGAATAAAACCACCTTGGTGCCTTTAAATGAGTGAGATTACTAGATTTCCTCTACTATATTCGGTGTTCTTTCGTAAAGAAGCAGCAAACTTTCCTTTCAGCCATGATGTTTCATAGAGGAAAAAACTTCAGTTTTTAATTAAAAAAGACTGTTTTATTGTGGCTGTGTTTATATTTGCTGTCTGAACTTTGCACTTAGTTTGTGTGTTTGATCTTTTTTTTGTTCCTAGAACTGCCATGAGCTTGAAAAAATGGACCTGGAAGAGTGCATCCAGGTAGGAGATGCCACCTCTGGCTGTTACTTTTTTTCTAGCACAGTCACAGCAGTGTGGGAAGATCGTGAAAAAGTGGATTGTCTCTAAATCAGAACTTGGTTTAGAATCCTGAGCAAGAAGGTCAGATATATTTGGATAAGAAAGTACTGCTGTTGTAGTTTGATCCTTTGTTCATATTCCATAGTACTGAACGCTACTGTAAACAATAAGAGAGATCTTTAATAGTAAGAGATGTGTCCTGAAAGTCGGGTAATAGAGGTGTGAACTGTGACCCTTGTCACAAGATAAAGTCCCAGAGTGACATCTCTGCGCGTAAGGCGAGGGAAGGTTTGTGCTGCTGATAGTGCTAGAAATAATGGAAGTTACCTCTGTTTTGAAAAAATACAGCCAGATTGTTTCAACAGCAATGAGTTTATAGGGGACGTGGCAACAGTTTGAAATAAAACTGGGGTGCCCGTGCTACCTTTAGCCTCCCTCAAAGGCAGTGAGGTGTGATGTCATGAGCCCGGTATTGCTGAGTCTGTAACCCTGTGCTGCGGCTGTCTCTGGTTTTGAGGAGGTCTCCCATATGTGACTACACACTGTTCTGTAGGGTATGTGCCATAAGCTGATAACCATTTCAAGGTAGCATTTACAGGGGAAAATAGTTGAATTTACTCAAGATCCCATGAAAAATCTCAAACCCCAAGGATAGATTTGAAATCGATTCAGATAAAGGTGATGGATATAATAGGATTTTGCTTCCTGCCATGAGAACAGTGTGACCCCAGTATTCGGTACTTCCTGATGTTTACAGGGCAGAAATTCAGGAGATCACAAGAGGAAATTACAATAGTCCAGACAGGAAGTGATTTAAAGTTAACCCAAAAAAGGAAGAAGAAAAATTGGGCTGTGTCCCTGGACTGACTGCATTGAAAAAGAGCCAGCAAGTTCCCTTCTGAAGGCTTTTAGATTAGAAAGCCATTGTGTTGAGTCTCTCTCTTCCTGAAGAATAAAGAGGAACAATTCAGCAATCCACCACATTGTTGGGAGGGGATTTGAACACCTCTTGTACTTTCAGAGACAAACATTTAGGAGACGTTGGGGTGTTGAAGAGGTCTGTTCACTTGCTTCTCTTAATTGTGAGCTTATTTCATGAGAGCTGCTTAAGGAAGTTCAAAAAAAACCAACAATACCTATGTCTTAACAGTCCTTTAAGGACATGAGTTGATTTCTGCAAGGGAGTGGAAGAATCTGTACATCTGAAATGCGGTCACGCAGCAGATGAGCTCCTGAGGGGCTCAGGAGAGTGACTGTGGGGATCACTGTCATGGATTAGGGAAAAGTTTGCAGTTTTTCTTTTGTAGGAGGAAAAAAGTCCTTGTGCAAAGCACCCAGCATGAAAGGGCTGCTTCT
Organism: Sula dactylatra; assembly: GCA_013389905.1. Classification (NCBI taxonomy): domain Eukaryota; kingdom Metazoa; phylum Chordata; class Aves; order Suliformes; family Sulidae; genus Sula; species Sula dactylatra. The sequence continues at coordinate 57,218 of WEKW01032296.1, forward strand.
TTTTTTTTTCCAGATAACAGACAGTACACTAATCCAGCTTTCCATACACTGTCCACGGCTTCAGGTTCTGGTGAGTATCTTAAGTGAGACTTTTGGCATTTTCTTTCTATCAACAAAGGGATTTTAAGCACTGCCCGTGGGGATTTGTCTCTTTGACTTCATAGACACGTTGCAAAGGCTTGGAAGAATTCGTCTAGAAACTTGACCCTGAAGAACCTATTGTCCCTCCCCTACTGCTAGCATTAATCGTGGACCAGGCACCCACAGCTGCCTGAAAATGAATTATAGGACACTGGATTCTCCTGGTACCAGCCTCTGGCTGTCCTCAGCAAGCCTAGCAGACTCTGTCTACAAACCAAGCTGTCAGTCCATCTGTAGGAGAGGAGACTGCAGCCCTTCTCACCCGTAGTGTGGAGCTGGGCAGCTGAGACCTGGAAGGCTTGCTGGCTCTGGAAAGCAATGTTCCTCTTGGTCTAAATTTCTGGGAATTTAGTCCTGGTCTCCTCTGCATCCCTGCTCCTTTGTTGTCATGAGAAAAACCTGTCCTGGGAGGTGGGGGGATGCAGTCAGTGGGTTCTCCTGTGCAGCCATCGCTTCTGCAGGCTGTGCCCCTCAACAAAGCAACAGGCTGATGCTATCTCCTAGCTCAAGCCCCCCTTCTTCCTCAAGAACTTTTAAGATGAAGTCGTCCGCCGTCTGCCCCCCCACACACACACACAAAAAAAATGCACCAAGTAGGTGACATTGTATTTCTGCTGGTTCCAGGACCCAGTGACAGGGTCCTTCCCGTGATGTGTAAGGCCACAGATTTTGCAGCGGTGGCTTCTTCGATAGCAGAGGTATTTATTCCGTTTCTGTGCCGTCCTGCCTCCTGGCCCTGTGGGTCTCATCTTTCAGCAGCTGCCTTTCCCATTGCGCTTCAGCTATGAGTTTTCCCCTTGCAGGCACGTTAGTCATTGGAGGCCCACGGAGCCCGTGCCTGGCATCTGAAACTCAGCAGTGGCTCCAGTGCCAGCAGAGACTATAGACCCGTCCAAAACACCAGTGTGGCAAACTAGTCCAAACCTATGAAGTGTGGGCCATCTTCTCGCTTGTCCCACGGTGCCCCCCGGCAGGGTGTTGGCTTCTGCTTGTCGATGGCAGAGGCTGCTAACTTGCTGTGTTTGGATGCAGAGTTTGTCCCACTGCGAGCTGATCACGGACGATGGGATTCGTCACTTGGGAAACGGCGCCTGCGCACACGACCGCTTGGAGGTGATCGAGCTGGACAACTGCCCTTTGATCACAGACGCCTCCCTGGAGCACCTGAAAAGCTGCCACAGCTTGGAGAGGATAGAACTGTACGACTGTCAGCAAATCACGCGGGCAGGGATCAAGAGACTCAGGGTAAAGAAAAAAAAAAAAATTAAACCACTGCTAAGGCTGTGACTTGAGCACTTTATCCGGCGGGTGGAGGGAGGGCTGAGGCTTCAGATTCCTCATGATCTGGTGCTCATTCTTAAAAGTGTTGTGAGAACCATCACCTATTAAATTAATAGCTGTCCTGCCCTCAGAAGACTGGATGGGGAGGAATGTGAGCTGGTAGGGAAGAGAGATAATTGCCATGTTCACTGAATAGTAGCAGAAAGGAACAGAGGAGACCCAGCATGCAAGTGCTCGTTTTACAAGCACTCGTACGTGATGGTGCTCTTCTAAATGTGGGACCAAGAGTTAGAGCCGCAGCAAATGTGTAGAACGGCACCTCCCCTCTACTTTCTATGCTCGGCGTAGATTGTAGTGCACTTTATACTGACGCTTCCCATATAATTAATCCAGCTAATCCTGTAATAAAGGCAGTCTGTTGTCGGGGAGGCTGCGTGTCCTTGTGTGTGGGAGAGAGCCAGGGCTGCTCTGTCACTAGCTGCTGGTCAGCTAAGGCACTCCGTGTCCCCGTAATTTCCCTCCTGAGTCTATTCCTCCATCTGTAAAAGAGGAGTAATGATAACATTTTATTTGCAAAGAGAACACTGATCCGTACAGTTAGATGTTCTGTTCCCCACGGCTACCACAGGATTAATGGTGAGGAAAGAGCATCATTTTTTCTTATTGCTTGTAACTCCATTTTCTGGTAACAGAAAAAAAACTTGCTAGTCCACAGTCTGGGGGAATCACGTGGGTGAACCGAAAGAGTTCGGCTCTGGTTTTTATGTGTGTTAGTTCATAGTCTGAAGACAAGTAAGCCAGGCCTATTTCAACTTTTCTTTGACTCTTGCGCTGCCACTGCCCTTGTCACTTTACACATTGTGTTTGTCTTTTCAGACCCATTTACCCAATATTAAAGTCCATGCCTACTTCGCGCCTGTGACTCCACCTCCTTCGGTCGGGGGCAGCAGACAACGCTTCTGCAGATGTTGCATCATCCTATGACACTGGAAGTGGTTATCCTTGCAAACTGAGTATTTAATTACACTTGTAGAATTACAGTGGACACCAGTATCTTCAAGGAAAGCGATACCAGTGTCATTTGCAAGGGCCAGTGAGCAGGGCTGTGGTGTCAGGCCCCTGTAGCCACCCATACGCATACATATACACACCCCACCTGTTCCAGCAAACCGATGAACTCTGCGGTATGGGAGCTGGAGCTGTGTTGGCGTTTTCTGTAGGTGGATTGGTCTAATTCTGAACCATTCCTACTGGGCATGCTCAGATGAAATCACTGCGGTAAGGAGGGGAGGTTTTTGCGAACCCAGAATGACTGTTGCTGCTGTTGAGGTTGGAATAGTAACTGAAATCCTTTGAAACGGGGAGAGGGGGAGAGGAAAGGAACATGCTTTAACCCCACGTCCGTTGTCCAGAAGGAAAAAAACAAAACCCCAAACACGAAAATCCCAAGTTTTGTGTCCATTTCTCAGTGAGGGAATGAAACAGCAGCTGTTGTGAGACATGATTTACTTGTGCTTCTCTACTTCCCGTTCCCTGCTGACCACCCTGAGCATGCTCACATTGAAGGTTCATCTGTTTCTTCTGTGTTCTGTAGCATCCAGCTCAGAGGCTTCCTAGACTGTTGTGATATAGCTTGAAATCTGTAACGTCAGGCTCAGTTTTTTACCCTCCCTACACCCTGCTTTTTTTAAAGATTTCTAATTCAGTAATTTTTTTGAGATTTACCGAAAAAAAGTTATGACTCAATAACTTAAATTTAAAAAAAAAAAAAAAAAAAATACTTTTTACCATTAGAAGCTTGAGCCTGTAATGACCAGTTCGGAAGTTTTTTAAGTGGCAGGTGAGCTGCACTACAGGCTAGGCTCTTGTAGGCTTCTTGGCCTGTTTTTATCAGCGATTGGGTGTCTGAATTTGTTTTGCATTTCAGGTTTTATCCCAGTGACAAGAATAAGTAACTCTTGATTTAGGGAAAAAGTTACAGTCTCTGTTCCAGTGACTGTAAGTTCCCTGCTCCTGCTTTCTCTCCAACCCTTCATCCTGCCCCCAAGGAAAAGCAAAGTAGAATCTTTTTGCTTGTTGCCCTGATCAAGAAATAATGACTCGCTAATGGAAGCGGGAGGAACAGCAGGCCTGAAAATACGCCCTTGATTATTGTCACGTTGTTGTACGCTGAGGCGCGAGCGCTGGGTGATTTTGCTGACTTTTTGCATCTTCTGCAGGTAAGTGTCTTGCCCCGGAGAAGGAACCATCTGAACTAAGTGGGGGTTTGCTATGTGCCAGGCCTTCCCAGCTGCCAGGGTATGTGTTCGTAGCAGCTGGGTTTGAGGCATTTTAGGCAAGATCAGCCCAGGTGCCTCAGAGGAGCGTAGACAGCCCGGGCCGGCTCTGTGAACTCCTGGTTCCTTGATGCTGGCAGTTCCAGCTGCCCAGTAGGAAACGTGAACAGATGGGCGGACGCCAGGGGTTTAATGGGGCAGAACTTGGTCAAACTCTAACAGGTTTTGTGGAAGACGAGCTGACGTGTAAGTAATTGCGCTCTTCCTGCTGGCTGCACCCCGGGCTGGAGGGGAGCGCATGTGTTTGTGGATGGTTCCCAGCTGACTGAGACAGAGAGGAGCAAGTCTGTTTAATCAGCCTAGCTGCCAGCAGCCAAGGAAGCGGTGCTTCGCCTTTATGGTGAAGAGTCTTACGATGGGGGAAGAGCAGGGTGCAGCACGAGGAACGGCAATTTTAGAGTCCCAGGGGCTTGCTTTTTCACTGTGTGTTGCTTCCCAACCCTTTTATCACTGTCTTGAGCTCTTCAGGCAGTCAGAAGGGTCGCTTGGTACCACCGAAGTTGTATCCCCTTCATCTACAACTTAGACTTCCCCAACCCATCTGTGTATGCTTAACAAAGTCTTGCAGATGCACAGTCTGCTGGGAGGAAATCCAGTATGCTGTGTTTAAAAGGATACTGTCAATTCCTTTCCTGTAGATTGCTTTTAATCCGTTATATTTATTCAAATCCTCTTTAGTGCTGTGGATATTCTCTCTCTCCCCCCCTCAACGAGCATGTTCCTATACTTCATTTGCAGAACTCCTTTCTCCGATTTTTCGGGGTGGCAGAAGATAATAGCGCTTCCCACGGTAACAGACTGACCGAGCGGGCGGGTGCGCCTGGGGCAGCACCCCGCAGTCGTAGTATTTGCACAGCTCTGGGGAGAACACTTGGTTTGGTTTATACTGTGGCAGGGGAGAGCTAAAATGGATTTGCAAGCCAGGGTGTAGATGGCTGACTGATTTCTTTGTAACAGAGCAGAGTTTTCAAGGGAAAACTCAAGAATACAGAACCCAAAGCTTTTTCTTTTTTCTCTCCAAACAGGGTGACAGCATTAACGTAGCTTAAACTACTTGACAGTGTCCTTTTAAGTCAATTATCCGTCTTCAAATGGACTCTTCCTGATGTTTGTATTTATAAAAATACCAATAAAGACCATTTTCCAAGCCGTGTCTCACTAGAGGAATACCTTTGTAGAGCAAAAAAACCTGCACGTGGCAGCACATCGGCCATGGGCTGTGTTTGGGAACGCTGTCTCCGCTCGGCGTACGTGCGCCCTTGTTTTAGCTGAGCTGGAGGAGTGCTAGGTGCTGGCTCAGGCACCGGCCCCGGCTTTGATCCGGTGGCTGCAGAGGGCACCGAGCGCCGAGATTCAGGGCCCGTCGGTTAGGGGGAATGTCTGTGTGCTGGCGTTGTGAGGGGTAAGTGATGCAAAACGGTGGCTCTGCTGAAAGGTTCGGTGAGGAGCAAGCCCCGACTGAAAATCAAACCAATTTGCAAGCTCCCCGCTTGTGCCAAACGCGTCTTTTCCAGCCTCTGCGCCGGCCGAGGCCGATCAGGTCCTTGATGCAAGACCGTGTTCCCTCTACGCTGGCCCTTTCCTTGCCCTCCCTCGAAAACCAGCGTGCACCCCGAACCCTAAGCCGCTTCTGCAGAAGCTGTGCCCCGCAGTCGCAGAGCCGAGGCTGGGCTGTGTGTTACCACCTCGACAAGCAGCGTTTTGCTGTAACCTGGATCTGCCTTTCGGCTCCGTGCCCTGGCCACGTAGTGCAGCCCCGGGAGAGCTGCCCAGGCCTCGATGTGCTCTTCGACTTCACGAGCGGGCGGCTGGAGAGACGGAGGGACCTCTCCAGCGAAACAGCCCGAGACCTTCCGGACTGGCGCTGTCGAGATCCTCCGGAGAGGTGGTGTGAGGAGATCTAACACAACCAAAAATTAGGCTTTTCTGGTCTTTCGAGACACACAGCAGCACTTTTTATCCCAATTCTGTGACTGTTCCCAACGAGGATGGGGGCAAGCGTAACATGCTGTCACAATGGTTATTGAAAACAAACTCTAACAAATTCCTATTTTCTAATCATCACTGTAATTTTTTTATTATTATTTTACTCTGGATGTGCTGTTCATGGCTGGCCCATGGTGTCATTGTTTTTGGGTTGGGGGCTTTTTGGGGGGGTGTGGATGGGAGATCAGTATGACAAGGTTCTTTGCTACAGTGTCCCGTGATGGGGGTGTGCCCTGAAAATGAGGTTTAAACCATCTTGTCCTTTTCTGATGAAGGATTGTGTGGTTGGGGGGAGGGTGGTGGTGTCCCTTCTGCTTTGTTTTCTGGCAGCTGAGCAAGCTGGCCGAGGTTTCTGTCCAAGCTCTGTGCTGAAGCCCAGCAGCGGCGCCCAGCCCCACTGATGGGTGCTGAGGTCCCTGTGCTGCAGCCTGGGGAGTTGCGTGGGGGCAAAACCAGTTGCACGGGGGTCAGAAGCTACTTTCCTCTTTCGCTCAGAGCTTTGCTCTGTGCTCAGGCAGCCTGGGCCGTGCCTTCCCAGCCCCTCGCTCCCCCCGGGCTTGCACCCCGGGGACCCTTCCTGGGTGGCTGCTGTGACCAGGGCTCCCGCAGAGAGGGGACGTCTCGGCACAGGATCCCATCGCCGGTGCCACCTCCTCCGGCCCCCGGTCCCCTGGCAGTGCCCTGCGGCTCCGGCGGAGGCGGTGAGACGGGCAGCTCGGCACAGCCGAGCTTCGCTGCCTTTGGCGGCGGTGGGACGTGCCCTCTCCGTGCCAACAGCTGGCACTTACCGGCTGCCCGGCTTACTGCACGTGGAGGGTTGGAGATTTTTTTTTTTTAAGAGATGATAAAAGACATCCCCTGCTCTCACCAGCCGGTGCCACCGTGGGGCTCTGCCAGCCCCTGCCCTGCCCCGGGAGGGCACCGAGCTGCCGGGGGGGGCTGTGGAAATGCCACCCTCTGCCAGCAATCCCACACCCGCTGGCACTCGGCCTTTCCCCGGGGCTCTCCGTGCCGCAGCCACAAGCCTTCCTCCACGCCTAAAAGTGCATCTGAGCTCACCTTGGCTTTCCCCGCTGGCCACAGGCCCCAGCTCTTATCTGAGCCTCCGCTAAAACGGGGTTATTCCCCCTCCTCTATGCAAACCCCGAGTGCCCAGCGTTCTCATCCCCCAGCTCTTTGCCCATCTCGCTGCTCGGCCCGGCCGGTGCAGCACCCGTGGGGCGGCGTGGGGGGCATGGCTGGCCTCCTCGGTATTTTTAACACATTTTTAAATTTGGGTGGGCTCACAATGTCTGTTCAGTCTGACGCACTGGACACATGAGCTGGAACCTTGTCATACGCTCCCTTGATGATATATATAATAGAGATATCTGTAAAATATTATTTTAATGATATTGTAATCTGTGCTTTCCTTGACACTGTGTGGATATAATAATGCCATTAACTAAAAGTAAATATATATATATATATGTAGCAAAGTTGTCCCTTGTCTGCGTGCTACGCTGCAGGCGATCTCCATGGGGGCAAGCGAGGGCCAGGCCATGGAGGGGACAGTTGGGAAAGGCTCATGGGACCGAGCTCCAGCTCCCCTCGGCAGTGAGTGCTTCGAGGAGGGTGGTGGGTGTCTCCTCGTCCCCACCCTGCACCCACCAGCAGCGGGTCCACGGGCCCGTGTCTGTCCCTGCCCCTGTGCTCGCTGCCGTCCCCTCTCTCCGTGCTTGCCAACGTGAGGATTTCGGACCCTCCTTGCTTCTCACCCACGTCCTCCGGCTCCCCTCGGTCTCCATCCTTCCTCTCCGGGGAAATCCGCCGCTGGCTTGTTTATCCCAAACCCGTCCTTTGCCCTGCAAGTCGTTTCCTCCGGACGGCCTCCCCTGTTTCACTTCACCACCCGGCTCTGCCCTCCCTGCCAGCGGCAGCTGCACCGGACAGTGCTTGGGGGAAGGACTTGGTGTTAAAAATAACCCGTTCCCTGAGCCAAAATGTAGAAATGAGGCTTTACTGGGTTTTGCCAGCTGGGGCTGTCCCTGGCTCTGTGCCACGGCCGGCTCCGTCTCTGCGGGGTGGCACAGGACCTGCTCTGCCCGGCCCTTCCTCTGCGCTGACCCGACAGCTACTGGGGGCTCACTGGGGAAGAAGGACTGTCCCCATGCCCGGCCCCGCTCCCCAACCTGGCCCAGGGGCTCCTCGAGGCCACGGGGCTGCTCCCACCACGCCGCGGGTGCAGGACCCCCAAGGACCCCTTGCCCAAACCCCAGCAGGCGCCGCAGGGACGAGGCCACGCTCGGGGCTGGCTCGCTCTGTCCTTTAATACAAAAGAGGGACGAGGCAAAGGCAACGTGGTGGGTGCAGGGATGCAGCCGCCATCAGCACAGGGAGAAAGGGACGGCGGTGAGCCGGGCTGGGACCCCTTCCTCTCACCCCTCTGCACAAGGGGTCTGTTGAGCCTGGCAGGGACAGAGACAGGGTGAACTGCTCTTGCAGGATGGGCTCTTGGGGATGGTGCCAGCCTCGGGCTCCTCTCTCCATCCCCGCACAGCTTGCTCCAGCACCGGCAGGAGATCTCCCTTCCCAGGGGTGATGGAGCTCCGGGGCCGGGTCCTACCGCAGCACGAGGTGGTACCCCTCCGGACCGGGCGCTGCCCAGAGAGGCGGCTCAGCCGGGCCATCGACCCCTGCCTGGCTCTGCCTGCCCGTGGCCGCCGTGTTACCTTTGCCAACAGCCACCACGAAGCACGTCTCGTCCAAGAGGTTCCTGATCATCTGCAGAACAGCGGGGCGAGGTGAGAGGGCTGGGCCGGGGGTGCGTGTCCCATCCCAGAGCCCGGACCCCCGTCCCGCTGCAGCAAGGGGCACCCGCGGGGGCTGAGCCTCGCTGGGAGCAGGTTGGGGACCCCGAGGGCCTGGGTTGGCCGCGGGGTCCGGCACCGCCCAGGTGTCTCCCCTGATCCCTACCATGTCGCTGATGAGGATGTGGATGCCGGAGGGTCCCTGCCGGGACACCCGCTGGATCTGGCCCACGGGAAGCCCCAGCAGCTCGGCCAGCTTCCCAGTCAGCTCGGCCGCCGTCAACTCCTCCAGGTGCACCTCCTGGTACAGCCCTGGGGACGGGACGAGGACGAGGAGGGGGCAGTGAGCAAGGACCCTCCGTCCTCACGCTGCCCCCCGCCACCCCCCATACCTGAGCATCCATCCTCCGTGCCCTCGGCCCCGCCAGCGGGCTCCCGTGACACGTAGAGGGTCAGCCGGGGACGTGGGCACCTGCGGAGGCAGAGGGGTCTGGTGGGGGGCGCAGGATCTGGCCAGGCACCACCGGCGCCGTGGAGGCTCCCGGGGATCCCCAGAAAGTCACCGTGGTGTCCCACGGGATGTCGGAGCCCACCTGCCCGTCAGCGCGTTGCAGAGGCGGATGCCGTCGGGGGCTCCGCAGATCTGGATCAGGTCCCTGCGGGAGAGCTTCAGCAGGTCGGCGCCTGCGGACAGGGCGGCTCAGGAGGGGTCACAGCCACGGGGGCTGGCTCTGCCCCCCGCCCTGGCCCCAAGCTGCCCACAGCCTCACCTGCGAAGCTGGAGAAGATGCGAGCGTAGGCGGAGAAGCGGCGCTTGTGCAGCCACTGCTGCGTCTCCAGGGGGGAAGCGCAGGGGCTCAGCACCTGCCAGCAGCGGGACCAGAGCCTCAGCTGGGGCATGAACCGAGCAGGCACGTTCTCAGCCCAGCCGGCCTCTCAGGGGGCCATGGGGGACTATCGGGGTGCATGAGGCTGCACCCATGGCACCCTCACCTCGCCAGGGCTCTCCACAGGGCTCTCGGCAGCGTAAGCGGGCGACACGCACACCCTGCAGAGCGAGGAGCCGGCGCTAAGCAGGGGACCCCAGCGGGGGGTTGGGGTCCCGAGGGGGTTCCACTTACCTCTCCGGGCTCAGCAGCTTGAAGGGGTGAGGAGACGGCAGCCCCGGGGTGCCCGGGGGGCTGTGGGGCGCACCCAGCGCATCCGGCCACGGGGCACACTGAGGATGGAGGGAGGGGGTCAGGGGGCGCAGGGTCCTGGGGGGGCACCCCAGCCCACAGGGAGGGGTGCTGGGGCCGGGTCCCACCTCGCCCAGCACGGTGCTCTCGTAGGCCGGCTGGAATTTCTCCCGCTCCGGTGCTGGCTGCTTCTCCACCTTCTCTCGGTCCGTCTTCTGCTTCCTGTCGGCCCCCTTGGGCTGCACCGGGGGCCGTGAGCGTGGCTCGGGACCACCACCATGGTGGCCAATGGGGACCCCGGACCCCCGGGAGCCCAGAGCCCCAGGCACCCAGATCCCTGAGGCACCCCCCCCACGCACCCGCACCCCCGTGCACCCAGACCCTCGTGCATCCAGCCCCCCGGGGTGCTGCAGCGGGTGCTGCCCCACACTCAGAGCGGGGTTTGCCAGCAATGGGAGGCACCGGTCGCCCTGGGGTCACTGGTGCTCCCCCCCAATACCTTGAACACCTTGACAAGGCAGCTGGCGGAGTGGAGGTGCTCGGGGGGGTCCCCCTTGCCCCCCGCCCCGAAGGTGTCGATCTGGATGCGGAAGGGGACCCCTTTCTCCCCCCCATTCTTCCGCAGCGTGAACTCGGTGCTGATGCAGTGAACCTGGCCGGGGACAGAGGGGTCGGGGGAGGCCACCGTGACACCCCCAGCTCCCCCAAATCCTCCCAGTCCCCCCTCAGCCAGGCCTGGCTCCCACCTGCACAAAGACGGACGTCCGCCTCGAGGGGTCCCAGAGGAATTCCACCGTGTTGAGCAGCGTGGGGTGGATTTGGGGTTCGAGGATGCCGACGGAGAGGGGGATGTCTGTGGGAGGGGGGTGAGCACAGCCCCCCCAGCCACCCCAGTCCCTCCCCAGCCCCCCATCTGCCACCGGCACTCACCGATGTCGAGGATGCGATCGCCCGGGCGGCTCCACCGCCAGCCCTCCAGCTGCTGCTGCTCCGAGTACTGCAGCCGCCGGTCGTGGAAGACCACCCGCACCACGCTCTGCACAGCAGGATCAGGCCCGCGCCACCCTGCGGGCTGAGCCCACGGCCACGGCCCCCACAGCCACGGCCCCTCGCCCCACGGAGAGACGGGGCTGGACCGGGGCTGAACTGGGGCTGAGCTGGGGCTAGACCAGGGCTGAGCTGGGGCTGAGCTGGGGCTGAACCACAGATGAGCTGGGGTTGAGCTGGGGCTGGACTGGGGCTGAGTTGAGGCTGGACCGGGGCTGAACTGGGGCTGGACTGGGGCTGAGCTGGGGCTGGACCGGGGCTGAACTGGGGCTGAGCTGGGGCTGGACCGGGGCTGAACTGGGGCTGAGCTGGGGCTGAGATGAGGCCGGACCGGGGCTGAACCGGGGCTGGACGAACCACAATGAGCTGGGGCTGAACTGGCACTGAACCAGGGCTGAACTGGGACTGGACCAGGGATGAACTGGGACTGAACTGGGATTCCAGGTCAGAGCTTTGCTCCACAGCTTTGCCCCAGGGTTTGCCCCGAGGCTTCACCCCAGGTTTTCGGGGGGGGGGGGCCCCGCCCCC
>WEKW01032298.1:3383-48281 GCA_013389905.1 Sula dactylatra
TCCCCCTCCGCCCCCAGCCAAGCCCACCCCAGCTGCGGGGCCTTTCTCATCGCCCGGGAGTGCCCACACCTGTGGGGCTGCCCCAGCTGCTGGGAGGCAAAGAAAGAGAAAAAAAGAAGGAAAAAAGAAGGGAAAAAAGATAAAAAAGGAAAAAAGCAAACGAATAGGCTGTCTCTCATCGTTCTGTCGGGGGAATATGCTGTTTGGACACAACAGACGAAAAAAGGACTCGCCAACACAAGCACTGCAGTGGGACGTTCCCTCCCTAAACACGGGCTCTCATGCTCTTCATGACTCAGGTTACGGCTTCCATGCTTTCTCCTCCCTTCCCACATCGATCGGTTGTCTCCAAGATAACACTTTTCCCTCTCCAAAACTTTTGCTTCTGTTGAAGCGAGTGATTTAATTCCGATATTTTATTTTTGGCTTTCTAAAAACTGGGAAGGGAAAAAAAAAAAAACCCACTTCTCCCTTGTGCTCGTTGTCTGCAGCCAAGACCAAACAGGTCCCTTGGCCATCCAGCGACGATTCCTTGTCAGTCTGAAACACGGGCTGGAAGCCAGTTGCCGCCTCAGATCAATGGAGCTTCACTGCCCAAGTGAGACCTCAGTTGTGTGAAGACAAAAAAAATATATCTGGAGTCTGGTCTGTATTGAGGAGGAGGGAGATGCTGGTTTGGACTTCAATTTGCTGATGCGAAGCATCATTCCTGACCTGATAGCAGGATGTTATACAGCACTCAGGTGTCTCTGGTGCTCTAACCTGCTTTCAGTCAAGTACAGTTGTCCCCTCACGGGACCAGGATAGTTTTAGCATACCCTGTAACGTGAGCAAGCGTTTTGCTATAGTGTTCTGGTCACTGTGTCCTGCTGTGTCGCTGTTCATGCACATCTATGACAGCGTGACCCGGAGTAATGGTGCCTGGCAAGCCCTGCTCGCTGGTCCCAGTAAGAGCTGCCCTCCGCCTGATTGCCTGTGTAGAATGGCCGCAGACACGAGCAGGCAGGAGGGGGCTGGTTGGCAGATGGCGGCCGCATTTCTCCACGAGTGCAAGGGTCATCTTTTATCGCTCGGCACATGCAGAATGCTAGAAAGGGCTCTTCAGCCCCCGACATCCCACTTCCACGTACTGTGTGTGAAATTATGGTCCCTCCTGCAATAACGAAGCCAAGCGCAAGGATTTGCTTCCGCTGCTCAGTTGCCTGTTTCTGGGTTCAGAAACAACAGGATGATGTGGAGTCTTGTGGGGTGATTTCTGATCATTGCCTCCTACATTTCAACCGACTAAACAGCGTCTCATTTCTTGAAGATGCAAATGGAAGCTCTAAGGTGCCTGTGAGGAATGCTTGATCTTCAGCACTGCTGGAGCCTTTTACACCCCTTTTTTTTTTTTTTTTTTTATTTAATCCTATCATTCTGGCAGCTCGTGCTATAGAGTCTTATTGACGTAAGAACATGAAGCTGGAACTGTAGCATTACAAAGAGGAAGAGATAATGTTCATGGTCAGTCACCTGCTGAAACATGAAGAGCAAAGCACAAACACAAGTCAATGAAATGGCTTAGAGTTATTTCTGTGTGTGTTTCTTTGCTCTTTTTAAATCATTTTTTGGTTTTTATTTTGATGTAGGGCACAGCCTTTGTTGGGTCTTCACCCTTCAGCTGCACAGAAGTTGAGCGTCGCCTCACCAAACAACGTTTTTCCATTTGCCTTCCCTGCAAGGTCTGTATTTACTACTACAACTGTATTAGTTCAGTAAAAGCCGTGGCGTTGCACCACAAATCTGGCTGGTTTTGAGCGCACCGTGCGTCCTGACACATTGCAGCTGGTAGTAGGTGCTGGTGCTTCAGTCACTTCGATGAGGTGTGTTTAAATGGTGAGCCATTTTTAGAATCATGCCCTGTAATTACAGGGAAGAAGGCTGACAGGAGTGCTCTGTTTTATCCTTGAGCTCAGCACAGCGATGTTTGCACTCCTGTAACGATCGCTCAGGTGTTGATGTAGGAAATAGAGAAAGCTGGTGTGAGGTACATCAAAAAGACCCTTAAGTTTGAACAAGAAGGACGTTGATTTTGATGGGGCGGATTCAAAAAGCATCCAAAGGGAAATGGGAGTTGCTCACGGAAATCAAAAAGCTGGTGCCCCTCATTAGACATTCAGTGACCTGGAAACGTTGTGTTAGCTTTGACGGAATAAATGGGACCGCGGTTGCGGCGGTGGTGTGCGCGCGTGGGTTTTCTGTTTGGTGGCTGTTGTGGGGGTGCGTGTCCTTGTCTGGGTTTTTTTCTAAACAGCTAAAGAAGATTCAGTTCTGGGTACAGCCCTGGGTCTTCATAGCCCCATAGCGTGCAGGCAGAGTGAGTGATATTCCTAGTGTCCTTGCGATGCGCCAGAAATACATTCCAAAATAGCTCGCCTTACTCCCTTTTTCTGTAGAGACCCTGTGAAAGCAACCGGTGCCGGACAGTCCCCTAGAGAGTATTAATTGTTCTTTTGCTAGTAGGAGCAGGAGGCAGCCCTGGTGGGAAAAGCTGAGGCGGACTGTACCCGTTGCTGCTGTCACTACTGAAAAGAAGAGGGTTAGACCTCAGGAGACAAACCAAATCTATGCAGGGGGCTGAAAAAGGATGGCAAAGATTGAGGATACCGCTGCTTTTTCTGGTGTTGATGCTTCACTGGCAAAAATTGCAACAACCGGTGTCCTCTTTACGAGCTGCTTTGAGACCTGACAACTGTTTCAGCTTCGGGCTTTTCTGAAATGCTGCTTTCTATGCCAACGTGCTTGCAGCAGTTGCAAAGTTCATAGCTGGGATACGGTGGAGAAGGTTTTAAGGTGATGATGCAGGTGAGGCTATTTGCATTTATTTCCTCAGGGAAATATGTTGTTCTTTGCTGACTATCGAAGGCCTGAAATTATAGGCTGTAGTGTGTGGAGTATGTATCTCGTACCTACAAAATTCATTGCTTACGTTACGTATGCGATGGGTTGTTAGCTGTAAATTGAGTCTTTCTGGGTTTTCTGGCTCATTTAATTCTTTGAGTCGTAAATAAATGTGTTCTGGATAGCGTGATTCGGAAGCACCCACAGGTCCTGCCAGGATGCTCCACCTCCTTACTGCAGTTTTATGAAATATGTCAACTAAATAAAAATCTCACCGGACAGATGTCTCAGATGATGCATTTGTTAGTTTATCCCCATTTTGCTGAAGTGGTACAACCTAATCCATGTAAGAAGACAATGGCCACAGCTGGCACGTGGCTCCGAGTGTTCTGCACGGGGCTCTGTGTAGCGGTAGCTAGCACCAGGGTCCTCGGAGAGGTTAAAACGTGCCGAATAGCTCTCTGCCAGTCATAGACCCAAACCATTTTCTTTCAGGGTTTGCTGGGGAATAGGGGCAGAACATAACAGAGGCTCTGCTCATCATGTTCACATTTTTGAGCTGGCTTACAGAGCTTTACAGTCAGACTAAAAAAAAGCTTGATAATACAAACATTTCTTTAAAAAACTCCTCAGTTTCGTAAGTAGGTTCTGGATGCTTGTATTTGTATACAGAAATAAGGCCTTCCCTTTTTTGAAGGTGGAAAGGAAGAGTGAGTTAGTATCCGAGTTGATGCTGCCACTTATCAGGCCATGAGAAACACAAGGTTAGTCCCTGGATTTAACAATGCATGTTTGCTTAAAACAAAAATTACCGTGACTTCAAAAAAGGTGTTTACTTTCAGGTATTATTTAGCAGAACTGGCCAAAGTCCTTCAGCAAAACACTGTTTCTATTGGAAAGCGCTGATGGTGAGGTTGAAACTAGTCAGGCTAGGATTTAAAAACATGTTAAAACCACTGATACCCTCCCTCCGGTCTCCCGTTTCCCGTCGTAACTGGAGGCTGCAGCACGACGAACACGCAGCGTGGTTCTCCAGGGATCAGCCAGCTGTGATGCGTGGCTGCGGACAACTGCATTCCACGCTGACACCCACCCTGACACCCACAGGTAACGCGGCTGCCGCTGCCGATGCTCGACACGGCCTTAATCTTCCAAAGTTCGTTAAATAAATTGGAGTAAGAGAGTACATAAATATTGTGCTGGCGTTACAGCTACTACTGTCGCCCTACAACTGACACGTTCTGATACGCATAGGTTGGAAGAAGTAAGTTTATCTGCTCTTTCTTAACTACTATATTAAATAGATCTACCTGGGGGGAAAAAAAAAAAAGCTTCTTTTACTGTTTCGCAAATGCTGGTTCTGCAATTATTTCCTATTTGTCCTCAGGCTCATGTCATGGTCGCGTGGTGGGAGGGTGTTTTTTTCAGGTGGGGTTGTTTGCTTGTTGTGTGGGGGCTTGAGTTGATTTTGTTGTTTCATTGTTGGGGTTTTGTTTTTTTTTTATACAATTGTCTTTCATTGGGAAAAGAAGGGGAAAGAGAGGAAAAAGCCAGTAGCCTTTGGCTTAGGTACCCACCCCGACGGTGTAAGCCTTGACATGGCCTTGCTCAGTCACGACAGACTGACCTGCGGTTTGATCCCCCACCTCCCGTGCTCTGGGTGCAAGCTCTCGTGTGGCTTGTGGGCATCCATCCTGCTCTCGGTAGGGAGTTCAGGTGTGCCTCTCTTGGGCCCTTTTTGTCCCTTGGTCTGGGAGGTTCAATGACTCCGAATTTTGGCAAATAAACTGCTTAAATCGATGGTTTCTCTGCTAGGTGAGATGTAGGTAGGAGGACTCCTTTGTCAGCCGTGAAGGTAGCGCACGAGCCAAGAGTGGGGATGCTGCGGCAGGGACCTGTTACACAGCCAGAGACCCGGCTGCAGTAGTAGAACTGGAATGGATTTATATTGAAGAAATTTAAACTGGCCGCAAAACGGACTCTTCCCAGTATTTTCTGGGCACTGCAAGGATGTCAGACGTGACCGAATTTCACCCTGTGTTTTTCTTCCCTATCTTTCCTCTGGTTGAGAAACTCTCAGCAGTGGGCACTGAAAAAGGAATTGACCGTAACAAACAGTCTGGGCCGCATTTGAAGGAAAATTCCACAATTTGAGGCCAAATAAATTAACTAGAAAACACAGGTAGATACCCTTTTGAAAAACTAATTACAATGATTTAAGAAAAATTTGTATCTGGGCTGTTATAAGGACTGACGCTTACCAATCAGTGCTGAATAACAGAATTAAAAAAAAAAAGAATTAAAAAAATCTTAGGGAGCTGGATACAGAGAAGCTGTAATTGCGATAGTTCAGTCAAGGTACCCAAATGGGTGCTGTTCCTTTTTATGCTGCACTGGCAGTAAAAGAGAGTGAGCCATTATTTCTACATTTAACACTTGTACATTTTTATTTAGTTAAATCAGCCATTGTACACATTGCAGCTATGTATTGTTAGTGTTGTATTTTTTTTTTTAATTTTTAACTAATACATGCCCTCATAGATATATTCAATTAGTGTTATCACCATGGGAACAAGATGCTGATTCGTCAACTTAAAATTCACTTCTTCTCACAGTATTCAAGTTCTTTGATAACACAGCAAAAAATCAAAATAAGAGGTGAATAACCATTATGTTGTTACACAGAACATCATCTGCACCGCAAATAACACAACAGAAATGCATTTCTTTAGAGCCCCATCCTTGAAGATCATCCTGTGCTGTCTCGGACAATAAGAAAGCCATGATGCGTCGTGAAATGTTTCATCATGGGTCTCGTTCGGTTTGGCTGCCAAAATGCTTTTTTTTTTTTGTTTGATTTGTTTTTTTCCTGCCTGCCAAAAAAAGTGTTAGCACAGCACCTTGGGTTGTTTTGCCTGCAGGAAGCCGGAACTCCCAAGATGTTTTCACGCTTTTGGCATCGTTACCTTAACGAGGAAGTGCCCTTGTTCTGAGCACTGAGTGAGTCATTAAAAAAAACCCAAACAACCCTGTGATCGTGGAAGGCCAGATAAGCTTGGAAAAAGTATTACTCCTGGAGGAGAGGATTTGTTTTACTCTGGTTTTGAGTACACTATTAAAAAAAATCAAATAGCTATTTAAAAACATTTAGTTTGTGTGTGTGTGTTATATATGCTAAAAGACTACAGAGCTCCCTCCATTAAATATTAAGGTATAGAACACCTAAAATGTCAGATCTCTATGTTCCCTTTTTTGAAAATAAAAGTGCAGACATGCTATCATGGTTTTCAGAGGGTTGGTTTAGAAATATATATATATTATATATAGATAGATAGATAGATAACAAAATATGAACAGAAACTGGCTTTCGAGGATTGTGAGCACTTTCTCTTTAAAAAACACTTGATTGGAAGATAAAAACTGCTCGCTCAGTGCTAAGAGGGCTAACAAGCTGACATGATTATAGGAGGGTTTGGCTTTGACCTTCAAATGCCACATGCATGTATCGGATAAGAGGCAATCTTGATAAAACACGGTGAATTAATTATTCTCCTTGTAGAGTGGGTAAGTCTTTCTCCCATAGTTACCTACAGTGCAGTGGCCAGCAGGAAGTACCACCAATAAGACAGTGTGGTTTGCTAAGCAGTGATGAAAACAGGAAACTACTGTAGTTATAATTGTTTAATACACCCTGCCACATGTCCAGATCTAAAAGATTTTAATACCGTATGCAAATGTGCCATATATATAGCTGCTAGCAAGTTGGTTACCTAATTGGGTATTCAGGTTTGTTGTTTTTTTTTTTCTTTTCTTTTCTTTTTTCTGGAAATCTTTAAGTGGCTGTCCGAAGGTCTTACAAGGATTAATGGCCACAGTCAGCTGTTACCTCATGAGAACAGCTTGAATTTCCAGGTTTTTAGCCTGACTCTTAGAGCCTTTAACTATAATAGATCCCTAAACTGGAAGTCTTACGGATGCAGTAGATCTGCAGTGCTTCCTCCTTAGTCAGTCTGTGTTTGCAGTCGATTGTGTTAACATTATTTTATTAATCGCTCTTCAGCAGTGTCAATAGACCTTGTAATCCATGATGCTAATTGTAGTCACAGGCAGTGTGTTTTCTGCAGTCTTGTAAGTCCAAATACTCTTGCTATATACAGTTTACATGTTAACTCCCTTTTTTTATGATGCATGTACATAGTCACTTGAAGAGGCCTGTAGATGAAGTTGGCTTGACAAATGCAATTTCGTGAAGCTAGTGCAGAAGCAAAGGAACAGCGAGAAGTGGCGATGCTGACAAATTCCCAGTACAGCACAAAGACGACGGTTCGGTGGATAAATCATCCTAAATGAAGGATGCTATCTTTGGTCACAAATTAGCTTACAGGGTAAAAAATAACAAAAACCCAAAAATCAAATACGGGGTGGGGGGGGAAGAAATGAATTCACTGCATCTGCACAAGTAGAAATGGCAGTGTCTTCCAGTGATTATGTAGGTAATAATGTCTACACCTAGAAAGGATGACCGCTGCATACGGGATGGATGGTTATGTGGTGGTGTTGGGGGGTGGCAGCTTCTCACTTCGCCTCCTCTTTCCAGTCCTCTTTGCAGAAGTGCCTAAGAAGCTGCTGGAGGTCATGTTGGAGGTCATCCTGTGGTAGTGCTTCTGGTGTGTCTTCCAGCTCTTCTATGTGAACATGCTTTCCATACCGATCCTTCATCACAGTCCTCTTCTGCGTGCTGGCTTTACTCAGTGTTGTCCTGAAACAAAATACATGAAAAAACTGCCTTAAGAAGCCCACGGTTCCTGAAGGTTTTTAAAAAATGCTCCTTTTCAGCTGCAGTTTTAAAGCTTTTTCATTCAAAATAACAGGAGAAGAACTGCAGCTGGCAGTTTAAACCAGCTACTGAGCTCAGATATTCGTTATGCATTCTGAATACAACACACACCACCGCTTTAATTAGCTTTCATAATGTAAACTAACAGCAATTAATCTCTATACGCTGATTAAGCATAGAGTTTTAGATGCCCAGCAAAAACACGCTGTAACACACCAACATGCAACATATGTTGAAATTCACTCAAGACCTTCCCATTTGCTGTATTTAACTTCAACGTACAGAGTTGTCCTGTACAATAGTAACTTCAGCTGATTAATTTCTTGAACGCTTACTTCTGAGCAAGTCTTACTTCTCACAGCCACTAAAACTACATTTGTGGTAATCTAGTGTCCTAAACTATTCTGTTAATTGCTCTCTCATCTCACTGGAACCATCTTGCTCTACTAGTCAGAACCTTAAAGCTCACCGAGTCCCTTCCAGACCTAGGCAAATAAATGTAGTCGTTATAAGACAGCTGGGTGTCTCTTTCTTAGTCTTACCCAGAAGCCCAATTTTTGGTCAGTGGCCTTGAGAGGGGACCATGGGAAGCCAAGCACACTTGGAAACCCCTGCGAGCTCAGCCCGGAATAGCTCGATTTTTATCAGACAGCTGACACTTCTTAATTTGACCTGAATGACCAAGAGGTCCCTCCGTTAGATGGAGCACTTTGGCAAGAGCGCGCGCCCTTCACCCAAAACCGGATGCAGCAGGTCCTCTGGCCCTCAGTGTGTCCTTGTGACACCATCCCACTAACTCCGAAACTGGCAGGTGTTTTACAGCTTGTTACAATTACAGACACAGCTCGGTCCGGTCAGGACGTTCTTTCAGATGCTAATATTGGCTTTACCACCCCGATGGCCACTATCAATTCAAGCGGTCTGAAAGAAAAGGTGTGTAAAAGATACCTGGCCTGTAGCAGCCTTGGCTCAAGTTGTGTGTGGTGGGAATGGATACGCTTGCTGTACTACAGTAGCTTTTTTTTTTTCCCCCCTCCCAAATATTTTGCTATCTGCCCTACCTCATTCTTCATAAGGCTCAACTATCACGTGCATACATCTATATATGTCCATATATCCGCTCATCTATTTTCATCATGTTCAAATTATCAAATGATCAGGGAGTCAGCTGGTATGAAAAAAATATTTTCGAAGTAACCTGGATTAATGTTGTTAGCTGTAAATCACGCTGTTATCCTCCTGTGAAATCAGCTAGGCAGTAATACCCCTTGGTACTGGCTCCAGCCAGGACGCAGTTAACTTTCTTCATAGCAGCCTGTGTGGTGCACTGTTTTCCATTTGGATCTAAAACAGTGTTGATAACAGACCAGTGCTTTGGCTACTGCTGAACAGTGCTTACACAGCATCGATACTTTCTCTGTTTTCCCCGCTGGCCCCCTCAGTGAGTAGGCAGGGGGTGAGCAAGAGACTGGGAGGGCACACAGCCAGGACAGCTGGCCCGAACTGGCCAAAGGGATATTCCGTGCTACACAGAATCATGCTCAGCAATAAAAACATGGGGTAGGGGAAGAACCTGGGGGGTCGGGGTGGGGGTCATCTCTTCCAAGGTGACCATTGCTCAGCGCCTGGCTGGGTGTCAGTCTGCTTGTGGGAGGTGGTGAGTGATTGCCTTTGCATCACTTGCTTGTGTTGTTCTTCCCTCTTGGCTTCACTTACTAAACTGTCTTCATTCAACCCATGAGTTTTCTCACTTTTGCTCTTCCCTATTCTCTCCACCGTCCCAAGGTGGGGCAGGAGGGGTAGGGAGCGGCTGCTGGCCAGGGTGAACCCACCACACCCCTGTTCACCCAGTCTTTTCAAGCAAATGCAGACCTTTCCAGTGCACAGACCCCTTCCTGTAACAGAATGTTAGTAGCAAACTTTAGTACTTCTGCAAACCAAGCTTTAAATGCTGCCGGTGGTTTCACTTCAGACACTCACTTAAATCCACTCGTTTATTATGAGTTTGTTAATCCGCTTCTAGTAACAGTTCATTGACATGCCAAGCCAAACCTTTTAATAACTGATCCGTCCTCTTTCATGATTTCTTTCTCTACTAAAGCGGGGAGTTGGACTTTCATTTGGTTACCTGTATAGCTCAAAGCCTCAAATTAAAACATAGATTTCAAATTAAAAAAAGAAAACCAACAAAACCTAGGACAGAAGAGGATTGCTCTTCATACCTTAGTGCTTTATATTAATGAAGTTGAGCGCTAAGAAAATGATGAATAGACAAGTAAGAGAAGCACCTGCCTTCCCTTTGCATCCTATCAAATATTCCTCAAATGTACAGATCAGTTACAGTTTCTTGTATAGGATAGTTTCATTGCACTCAAGCATGTCTTGGTACTTTCTTTTCCACTTCGAAGCAGCCCAACTCAAGGCCTTGCAGTACCGCGCTTGCAGAACTCATCCTTTATATCTGTTTACGACAGCTGCTACAGCGACCTTTTTCCTGTCACAGAAAATACGCTTTCTTTTACAGCTGCTCCCACTGCCACCTCGAGCTGCCTGTTCTCAGTGCTAGCAGTACAGCGACGGCTGTACACAGAAATGATGGGTGATACTTCGGAGCCTCGACTGTACTGAAATGGGAGAAGCAGGGAACGGGAGCCCGGCAAACTTTTCCAGAGAATATCTGCTGCTAATAATAGTTTGTAGAAAAGGGGAAAAAAAGGTAGCGTTTTTATTTTCCTTTTGGCTGGATGTGGGCTTCCCTGTGGTGTCTTCCGCAGGCTTCTTGATTTATTAAACTAGAAGCTGCAAGCTGGGAAAAAAGTGTTATTTCCCAAGCCATTTCTCTGAACCTCTACACGACAGGTTTCGCTGCTTGTTTTGTTACTGTCAGGACAGATGGATCTGGCTGCTGCGCCTGTATTCGTAACAGGAAATTTGGCATCTCAATCTGATAGCTTAGCGCTTGTTGTCTTCCTGCAAGCTGTAACACCATTGTACGGCAGAAAATATCCAGACCGTGACATTGTTGCATCTATGTTTCTGCATGATATTTTGTCAAATTAAAAAACCAATCCAAGTACTTATGTTGCATCTAATGACACAAAACTTTTATCCAGGTGAACCTTTAAGACGTGTTTTACACGTGTTATTCAAAGGGACAAGAAAATGGATTAAGAGTGAAGTGCTATCAGGTCCTTACAGATAAAGCTATATTAATTCAGTTACACTTTTCTATTACTGAAATCTCTAAACCGATCAGAGAAAGCACAAAACCAGGAAAGGTGCTAATTAGCTCGGCAGCTATTTCTTCCTTTCAAGGACAAATACATCAACTGACCCAGAGAGTAGACTTAACTGGAGCAATTTCTAAAATTAGCTCCATGCGTGGTAACATATGAATGAACAACTTCTTTAACGGTAACCACACCTGTGATTTCCAACAACTTTACTTAAAGCCTCTGAGGGTTTTTTTTAAGAATCTTAAAATATTTCATAGCTAATTCTGTAATGTTAGCTTCCCACACACACACACTTTATAAACAAATTCTTTTATAACGTGGCTGAGTAAAAGAACAGAGATTTCTACTCAGTAGGTGAGTATCACGCTTCACCAACAAAACTTTCAATAGAGCAAAATTCGTCGCCAAGTATGTTGTGACACTTGTTTTAATATTTGTATTTAAAAGGCATTTTTACCTCTTCAAAGTCGTCTTTGGCTGACGGAAGATCAGTAGCTAAGCTAGCGTCCCCCAGGTGTTTCTCCGTTCTCTCTCCTTGTACTACAGTGGTCTTTATGACTTTGCTGACCTTCCGGCCTTCCACTGGTTCAGACTGGAATTTGGAGGCACTAGGCAAAACAGCAGGCTCAGACAGGGTCACCTGTAAGGTTAGAAAGCAGAAGTATACTGGATATGAATTACATAACGGATACTAAGAAAGCTTTTAGTTACTCTATCGTTCTTTCTTAATCATTGCTGTAGAGAACAAGAACGTAAGAAGTGTCTCACTTTCTATGTGTACGCATCAAAACAGTGAGCGTACATTTTATTACCTGCTTTACAGCTCCAGAACGAGACACTGTAAGATAACATGCCAGTTCCGACAGCAGGAACGGCCTTGGATTATTCTGCTGAGAGGCTTTATGCTGGCAGGGTGAAAACTGCTTCTGGAACCTGAACTAGCCTGAGGGTAGGTGGGATATTGCTGCCCTCCACCACACCACGGGCTGCCGTACTGGCTTACCTGCCAAGGCCACTGGAGTTACACCAAGTAACAAGTGCACCTCTTGACTGTGAATCCTTGCTGTATTCATACAGGTAGTATGAAGTAGTGGTATCAGTCGATACCTTAATTTTAGGATATTCTTCTGAGAGATGAGTCACACTCGTAAAACCAAGGAACTCTTACAGGAGCAACAGACCAGACCATTAGAATACCATGTCAAAGTGACAAACTTGATTTTATTTGGCAAAATACTAATTTAATGTATATGGGTTCCATATGAAAAAGAGTAGCTCTGGTATGGTCAACGAATTAAAAAAATTACTTTGTTTTTGTGTTCCCTTACTCCTAGAGAATTAATTCTGATGACTAATTCTGGCGAGGGAGAATGGCCATTACGTTCTTAGCATTTCTAATGACTGCTTGTTAAATGTTGCCTTCAGCTGCAGCACTGCTGAAAGCAAGCCCTATTACTAGCTTCTGGCCCTCTGTCACAACCTTAATTTTGCTGATACAGATGTCTGTAGGGCTACATGGTGAACTAAGGCAGGAAAAGATAAACCAAAAAGCACTTGCCTTGTCAGATTTTCTTTTTAATTACCTGGCTCTACAAACAGTGTGCATGAAAGTAATACTTTTTTCCTAGCTTCTTTAAAGCAAAGAACACACCGCTAAGTTAAACCTAATATAACTGTATAGTTTTAGAAGGGCTTAGCTGCGGAAACCTAGAGAACATCAAATCAATGCAAAGCAACATTCACTGATTTTATAATAACAAATACAGATTTGCCATTTATCTATGTCATCTTGGTACAAAGCTGCTTCCTTTAAGCATCTGGTACTTCTCGTAAATCACAGAACCTGTATCCTGACTTATTTTCAGAGAAAACTGCTCTCTTTCCCTGCCCACCTTCCCACCCCCCGCTTTTTCCCTGTCTTTATTCTGAGGCCTTTCCATCTGCAAGAAAACTTTTTAAAGTATCATTCTAAACTGACTGTCGTTGGCATGAGTAAGATGTAGTTACTAAGTACACTGCTGGTGTACTGCTGCTTTGTACCATCACGAGGGAAGGAGAAGAACTGACCTCCGACTGTTCGCTGTCGCTCTTCAGCACAACCCGTTTTACAACTTTGGAATAGCCATCTCCTTCTTCGACAGTGACAGGTTTTTGTGGCGTTCCTTGCATTAGAACTTCCTCTTTTTCTGTGCCTTCCGGAGAAACGTATCGCCGGATGATCTTTCTAGTGACCTGAAGGAATGAAATAGAGCTTTGTCCCAGAAGAATTAACAATAACATATTCCTTCTTATTCTCTACATAGTATTTTCTACTCCAAGGGCATTTTTTTTCCTACACAGAAAACCCTGCATAGATGGTTCAGTGTTTTAGTCTTTAAGACATATACTCACAAGTACCTGTGGTAAGGCTGCAAGTTGATGCATTCGCCCTAGTTAGGTTACTACGCAGCAAAGCTTCCATAAACTTACATCACAAGTGGGCACAATATAGATATTGGAACGACTCTCTAAAGCAGTAGTTCTTATCAGGAAAAGAGGTGGAGTATTTTAGAGAGAAAACGTACTTTACAACTGCACAACTGCTAGAAAACATTCTCAGATGGCATTTTCGGAAAGGCTTCCGATAGTAAGAGGTGAGCAGCTCGGCTATCGACTGCTTAGAACTAGATTCACAGAGGGACTTGCACATCCTGTTGTAACACCGATGGTACTAACCACTGCTGAACTAGTGAGCTAGAATTAACCTACTTAAGAGACTAATCCGGTGCTTAAGCTTTTTAGTCATTGGCAAGCAAAACAAAGAGGAGCTGAAGAGAATTACAGGGTTCAAGATGAGATAAATTTTTCAGGAGGATGGGTATGCATCCCTCTGTGGATGACCTGGAGCTCTACGTTTTTGTATGCCTTCCCAGCCCCTTCTGACAAGGTAACATTAAGCAGTTACCTCCCGCTTTGTCCAAAAGCTTATTTGCTGTGGTGCTCAATCAGACTGGGTCGCCTATATCTAAGAGTCACAGAGGTAAGGGTACTGCCCTCCCAGGCATGGACCTACCCAGAAGAATACAGTCATGCTCATGTGCCCAGGAACATTTGGCTGGGGTTGTTTATTTTACTATGCATTCAAACAGCTTCCAGAGACACGCTATCCAGCTGAGGGTCTGTGATGTTTTCTTGGGAGACAGAAGATGGAGTTTGCCACCAGCAGGATTCAGCCGAGTCTTAGACCAGTTCTCTAAGCACTGAGTTGCCAGATAAAACAAGGAGCGGAGAAGTTCCTCTTCCACTTCCACGCTGTGCAGAATTCACTTTTATAAGCATGGTCTCAAAAAGGTTATTTTATGAGGCCATCACATAAATAAGTGTTTTCTATATTCTTTGTGCAATAAAAACTGAACTGTATGTACAGATACAGACATTTAGGAACCTGGTCAGGCACAGATGAGTGGAGATTTTGCAGATCTAGAGTCTGGATTTAGGACGACTCTGGCAGACCCAGCCCTCCACTAGTTTCATTCATATGAGCAAACATGATGTGGTTTTTGGTTTGTTTTCTTTTCTTTTTTAAAAACCCCTTTTTCTCAGAAATGTGATCTCTGCAGAATTTTTAATGGCTTTAAGTAGGAAAATTAACAAAATATGTCACGTTAAGTTATAAATTGTAACACAGAATGAACTTGAGAATCAAAATAATTCTTCAAAATCTGGAATCTCTCATGAACAGAAATTCTGGTTCCTTCCAGGGTCTACTCTTAAAAGTCATGCCCCTTCACAAAAGAAAATTTGGCATGTATGTGGATGGATTTATCCTTCCTTTTACAGCACAGTAAGAAGGTAGCAAGGGGCATAACTGACAATACCTTCTTTACCACTGTGTGGCCATGTTCATCTGTATATTGCTCTTCTGTGACTGTTTCTGGTGGCATTTCAGGCATATTATCAGCCTGTATGACAAAGAACAAAGTTTTATGAAGCAAGGCCTTCATGTAGGTAAATTTAAGTAATTTTAAAATTGGTTAATTGGTTAAACGATTAAAAAAATTGAGAAATGTTAGGAAAAAACGCATTCTGCAAATAAAACTTCGAAAGGCATGCAAAGAAAAGTTATGCCACAATGGGCTGGCAAATATATGTTAGTTGACCGTGTTGTGTATGGGGCTGAGAAGTCTTTGTCCTCCTCCTACTGAGGCATCCAACGGAATTTAGAGTTGGGTTAGCACTATTACTATAATCTCCCTTAAAGAAAAGGTATTGGAATGGCTTATCCAATGCCCGTGCATTATCCAGGAGCATTCCAGCTTCAGGTGCAATACCAGCCAAGCGGTTGTCTGAGCAGCACACCTAAAGTGTCACCAGGGCCTAGCCACCACAGGCTCATGCAATCGTTCAACACTCAGTACCTGAATAATCACCCGGCGGCGAACGACCCTGGTAGTGACCATCTCGTCCTCGTCCGAGCTGGTCTCCAGCCCACCTAACTCCTCTGCTAACTCCTAGTGGAAGCATGGAAGCAGTGCTCTGTTGTATGTGGTACTAGGAGTACTTACAGGTTCTGTCTTGTTTTTATCTAAAACCCCATCCTCACTTCTGAAAATTTTTGCTTTTAAGATTTTGGCCTCTTACCAGACTTTAATCTGTGAAACACTGATGCGGGGTGGGAGGCTTTGGCCACTTGACCATAGGTTCGCTGTTCATTAGCATATTGAAAAAAGAAGGATGAATCTTTGTGGTACTAATTCTACAGGATGGTCTTAGTGCTCTTAAGGCTCCAGGGACAAGTCTGAAATTTGTGGCATGACGTCATTGCAGGTGGACTAGAAGGCATTACTAACACCAACTCTGGAATTCATACATATTGCGTATGGTTTCTGTCTTAATTACACAGAAAATCATGTGAAAGCCTTTTAATGCTCCATACCGGGAAGTACACAGTGCAGCGTATGGACAGTAGGACTAAACAGTTTTAACCTGAGGACAATGTATCAATAGCCACGGCACTGGAAAGATCAAGAAAAATTATTAACAAGTGTTGAAGTTGTTCTCTCTCCTGCATAGGGAAGAATTAAAAATTTAAATGAAGAGGTCAGAAGGCAAAGAGAAGCTGAAAAGAGCTACTTGGGAAATAATCAACAATATAAAAGCATAACCGGGAANAAGAACTGGAGGGAAAAAGAAGTTCATTATCTTTGAGGGTAGCCTTTCCTACAGCAGCCATTGTACTGAGTCCTACCGTAGCGAATCATTCAACGTCTGAGTTATCCTACACATTTTATATTCAACCTTTTTCTGAGATCCCAGACGCAGAGCTCTGAAACTCTTCATTCTAGAGGTGGTACATTTGGCAACATAAAGAGCAAAGAAAGAAGAGCCTGCTTCTAGGCGAATGTCAAAACAGGAAACAACTTGTGCTTACGTAGAACTGTGCTTTCTGCGCTCTAAACAGATAAAACTAAATCCCTGCCCAATTATGCCTTCTCCTTTTCTTCCACTTAGAACAGGCAAAGAAACCTGTTTATTCTTAAGCCTTTTTCTGCCAAGTAATTTAAATTCCCCACTAAAAGCCATAGAGTTCCTTTCTTTCATTGCCTCTTGAGGTCTTCCCCTCTCCAAACAATGCAATCGGGTTCCTTTGTCTTACATAACTACCTCACATAGTTTTTGTTCTTCTCTTCCATCTCCTGTCTCCATTGCTCTTCACTGCCTGCATGCTACATAAACACCATTCTCAAGTTCTTTTCTTCCAGTACATCCGTAGTATTCTGCAACGTACATCCTGCTGCCTCTTTTCCATCTCACTAACTTTACAGTATTTCTCATGTCGTTCTTCGTGCTGTCCTGGGCTAGTCTTGCTTTTCTTCAGAAGCTTTTAACATTATTACTTTGTCTTTCATTACATCTGTTTTTCAGCTTTCACTTGTACATGGTTTGTTTCTCCACCTGTTATTTCCACTAATTCTCTCTCACATGCATGGACATAACTGTCACAGACCAAAGGACAAATAAGGGTAGCAGAACCAGAATTACAGTCTAGACTTTAGGATCTGGGTTTTGCTTCACCTTTGAAAACCTCTATAGAAATGACTATAGTTAGTCCTTATAACCAGAGAGGAAAGGAGAAAAGACTCAGTTGCAGATGGGGATTAATTAGGCTCATCTTAAGGAACGAGTGAGACATAAAACTTGTTCTTTTGTGTCAATTACTTTGAGGCAAAGTTGTTATTTACCTTTCCTAAAGATTCCTCTTCGTAGCCTCTTCCAAACTTTTCTGTCTGCTCATCAGTTGACTCCACTATCACTAGGCTAGTTCTCCTTGGAGACAGGTCGTCCTGGTGGAGCTGGGGGTCCTCGGGCTCTTGGATGATGGGAGAGTCACCTCTCTGAGCAGATGACAGGGGCTGTGGGGATGGTTTTTCTCTCTCTTCCTTTGCCGCACTAAAGAGTGCAGATTTTTCGCTTGCTGCTTTCCCAGTTACTGGCGCTGGAGACTGCTCTGTTTCTGGAGCTGTGACACTGTGAATTACAGGTTCAAGGGAAGTTACTACCATGCAGTGCTTTCCGATTTCCATAAATGGAACATTATGCAGTGATTAAATACTGTTATGTCGTCCGTCGTCTAGCAAAGTCTAGAAATAACTGATACTCCTTGATAATAGCGGCAGAGCAATCTGGCTAGGGGTCCCTCTCATCTTCCCGACCCAAGAAAGTTTCCAAACGGATGTCCAAACATTGCACCCAATTCTGCAAAACTTGTAAAGGATTAATGTGAGCTTTGCTGTCACTTGTGCCCTCACAAATCTACATACTACCTATTTTTTTTTTAGGGAAAGAGACTGGATCACTACAGATGGATGTGAAGCAATTACTACATTAATTACAAGCTATACAGCTGCAGGTGAGGAGAGACCAACTTTTATGTAGAATTCTGGAGCCTTACCAAACCAAAATTTAGTAGAGAATCTTATTTTGTTTGCAATGTCATTTTCAGTGTTGAACATTGCTATGATTTAATTGCAAGTTGTTGAAACATATTATTACATACATTACTATGTAACATATAAAAAGGTAATGCATATATTAAAACATACGTACATGCAGTATTTTTCTGTTGCATATGGGTGAATAATAGTGACTTCAGATACTAAGCTAACTCTCATCTAACTGAGTTTTATCAAGTAAGCTTATAATTCTGATGCTACCTTGAAAAGGTTGCTTCATATTTGCACTAATTGTGAAAGCATTACCCGCTTCACCACCTAGAATATTCTTTGGAGGTCGACTTTTCTCTCTTCATGTATATCGATAAAAAGAAAAAGAAAGACAATGGTATCAAAACTGGTGGAATTACAGCCTGAAAAATAATTAGCCTGCAAAAATTAAATCTTCCACTTCCAAAACTTCTGAGATGCTTTGGAGCGAGCATCTACAAGCTTGCTTTTTCCCCCCCCCCTCTCATCCTANAGGAGTCCAGATTCCCTTCTCCATAACCAATCCCATGAGTAGGTAACAGAAATAAAATAACTTGCACATATATGGTTTTTTCCTGATACGAGTTGGGTCTTTACAATATGTTGTGCTCCCCCAACTACCGCCCTTGAAACAATTGTGTCCTAAAGTAAGAAAGGATTTCAGTGTAGTTTAAGTTAAACAGTATTGATCCAGCCTCTTTTTTCCATTCACCAGGCTATACTTATTGCTGTATAATTCCTCTTAGTATGTGTTCCTTATGAGCTATTTAAATCCAGCCCAACTTTCCTCCTAGTTCAAACTAGACATGAAGTGTAATGATATTCCCCTGTCATCACTACTCTCATTTAATCTTGGCCATATTGTCTCAAATGTATTCTCTATTCCTCAGAAACATTCATTTCCTCATGCAAATCACTAGGAAGTTTGCCTATCGGTGCAACGTAAGTCCTCTACCTTAGATGCTGTTTTCCGTCACCCATACTCTCTCCTGGGTGTAAAGCAAATCTTGAGCAAAGGAATCCCCAAAAGACCATTTGCTGGACTCAACTGCACTTTGACTGTTTGGAGCTGCATTTCCACATCAAACTTAATCCTTCCCAGGAAGATCACACTTCTTTGGAAAGGGATCCTTGATATTTTGCTAGCCTATGGATACTTGAAACAACCCCGCATAGAGTTCTCGGCATGGGCACATGATTAGGGATGGCAGGAAGAAAGAAACACGACCATTTTCAAGTTCCTTTTCCAAATGAAACCAACCCCACTAACAGCCCCAAATGAGAATTCAAGGCTTTGCTGTGCAGGTCTGCTAAATCTCTACTTTATCATATGTTGTTCCTTTAGGTACTTTTTTCTTGTCTATATAAAACCCTGTTTCTGTTCCTTTGGCCATCTGAATTTTTTTTCTTTTTGAAATTTAAAAAAATCTAGTTCCTAATATGTGGCTATGAGTTTTGTAAGTAAGAGGTTTTATTACTTACAAATTTTTTGCCTCAATTGAAAAAGCCATCCTGAAGTTGAAGAAAGGCCCCTCCAGTCTTAATTCCATTAGGNNNGGTTTAACATTACTTGCCATCTAACACATGAAAAACATGCAGTTTGCAAAAAACCCCCACCTCAACGTTATTTGTCTTTTGTTTCACATGTACTAGACTAGGTTATTGCTTTGTGTTCACTGTGACAAACTGACTTTCTCTCCCAATACTTAAGGCTTCCTCCCCATGCATTCACAAGTCTAACCTGCAGTAGGAACTAATGAACTGGTGTGCACGATTGGAGCAGAGTTCTAGTGAGTTCATGTGTTTCGAAGAAAACTGTCAAATTCCCTTATTACACAGAGAAGAGATAATCTGTTCCACATAGGTTTCATTCTGGTCTTTTGACACTTACAAATATTCATGTTGTGAAGCAGATGGTTTTTCTGGCACATCTTGGAGTTTCCCTGAGAAATCAGCTTCTACTTGTTCCTTATGTGCTTGTCTCAGGAGCTCAGCCATTGATACTTCTGCCTCACTCCTGGGAGTACTGTCCTGAAAAGGAGAATAACTGACAGACACATCTTCCTCAGAGACAATAGGAGGGTGTTCAGTTGGCTCACTGTCTTTAGATATTCTGTGTTGTTCTTCTTGCTTATGTCTTGAACTGTACAGTTCTTCCTGCAGTGCAGAGAACCCTTTAAAAAAAAACAAACAAAAAGAGAGATGAGAAATGTTATTACAAGTCTTACCAGAATGCAGGAAGTCCTTTTCATTCTCCACGTGCATTTAAAATCCCCGGATGGAAAACATTACCTGAACGTTTTAGATACCCTGAGTGGGAGAGGACATAACCTCTCCAAGTAGCTGAAGGAACACTGGATTACCACTACTATTGCCAAATAACGAATCTTGACAGTAACAGTCAAAATAACATTTACCTAGGGTAATTAATCCTGAAACCCTTAAATTATGAAAGAAGATTCACAACAGGTTTTTTCCAGCAGATTAGGATAGGTCTTAGTGACTTCTTTCCCCCATCCATTATTTATCTGATTATGGAAAAAATAACTACACAAGTATGGCTTCACGGCCCATAAACACATCCACCCACTCCCAACCCCTAATTTCAAAGCAAGGGCTCTCATTCTGCAAAAAAATGTGAAGTAACGTATGCGTTTCTGTCCCACAGGCTACAAGTCACAAGCTTGGGCTTTTGTTTTTCCCTACTAGCCACATTCACTAGGAACCTATTGAACTCTGAAGAATAGCTTGGGGGAAAACATAACTGCTGGTACTGAATTTGAGCTGGACATGGAGGTTAGCGTCCCAAAACTAATCGGTTGTGATACTAGAATGCTAATTATAGCAAACAACCTTCTTCTCTTAAAGATGGGATGTTTGCAGCTGTCTAATGCTTTACCAAGCTACTAGTTCAATACTAAGTTAAGGATGTAAAAGTATCACTTCCGGAAAAGAGAATTTTATTTCACATAATTTGGAGGTGTGTCTTTAGTTTAGAACCATTGATCTAATCTACTGAACCTTTAAATTCAAGAAATCCAACAGCATCACAGCAGAATTACAGTATCCTGGATACTTGAATCCAAACGTTTTTTCCAAAGCACGGAGTAGTTTTCCTTTTACAAATCTTGGTCAAATCCTAACGCAACCTTCTTAACTTCTATGAAAGCACCTGTATAAGCAAAAGTCCCACAACAAACTGGGCATAAGTATTTGCAGTAGTTTCTGACAACGTTCCTTTATTTACTTCATAAGAATCAGCTAACGCAGAGATCTTATACCCGGTGAAATAGCGACCTGTGTGGTGTCATGCTTGCATTCATCCATATTATCTGTGCTTTGAAAACGAGATTCTAGTGTTCAGTCATACGAGTTAACAGATTATCCTAGTCAAACATTTCAGAACAGAAGCTAGTGCTTAGATGAGATAATCTGGGCAGTCTGGATCAGAGGACATTTACCTTCACTATGGTCCAATCCTATTGTTTGTTCAATTTCTGCGTACGTGCGAGTGCCGTGGACCTGCATGGAGTCTATGCCGCTGGTCTCCATTAGGTGAACAATATCCATTCGGTTGATTTTCGTGAGACATTGGGTAAGATTTGTATCTGTGGCATTAGAACAACACCATGAAGCTAAGTTAAGAATTTCACATGCTCTCTCCCTTCTGTTTTCCATATGAAGGACATAATACAGGATACTGAGCAATGTAAGATCATATATAAAAATACAGATGCGTTTTGAAGCATTGCTATGTAAAACCTAAAATTAACTGAAGGGCTGCCTATAAAAATTGCCATTCATTTTGTTTTTTCCTTTAACAAATTTGTTTAGTTTCCCGAAGCATTCTTCAGTTTAGGAAAAAGAGGTGTTTTTCCACTTTTTCTTTGCTGTAAGATGTTCTGCCTAGCCCTCAAATGAACAAGATTAAACTATTTTCTCTGAGAATCCTGTGACAGGCCATGTTATACAGACAAGCTTAAAAAAAAAAAAAAGTACAATCTATGGTCATTCTTTCTATAGCCTAAATTTTACCCAGCTTTCCTTTTTGTGATTGTAACGCACATCTGTCACCTCAGCTAGCAAACTGGAGACGGTTATACGTACTATAACTGGAAACGAACCTGTTGCATGCTTCCCATCCCTTTCAAGCCAGTATTTGAGGAGTGCATGGCTCTGGTCTTGAAGTGAATTAGGATTTTCAATTCGGATCTGGTGAATTTGCTCTTCTGTGAAATCCAGTTCTCTCGCTAGCTCTGAAAAAGAAATCCATCCCTGTTAAGGCGTCTTTTTCTTTTTCCTGGCCTCACATCTATTTTACGACTGTGAGCAGCAAAGTGGATTACAAACTTTTCTGAAACCAAATTCTCTTTGCTTCTGTGTAAGTTGCATTACATTTAGAGACATTGTTAAACAGTAAGTTCACGACAAAGACACAAATGCGTTATGCCTAGAAGTCATGGGCCTGTGTAGGCTTTTATTTTTTTGTGTCTACCATTCCTAGTTCTCAGAGGCACAACACTACTGACAAAATTTAGCAGCGACAAGCTGTCAAATAAAGTGCAGTTGCAGAAAGAGCACATGAGCAGATAAGAATATTTCTAGCTACAGAGGACCCCATGCTCAGCAGATTCTACCCTCTGAAATGTTGAATATTTCAGAAACTTTTTGATCAAAATGTAGTAAAAGAATTCATTTTAAGTAATGCCATTTTGTAGGGCTAGATTAAAGCATAATAATATTACTCCCCTGGACTTGTTTCATTTAAAGAAAAGTAAATTTCTATGAGTTACAGTTGAAACCAAAAACTGAAAATGTGAAAGCAAGAATAACTGATGTCCTTCTGATGTAGCGTAGGCTCAGACTACCGTCCAAAAAAGAGAAATGATTTAACAGTCTGTAACATCTTTATCATATCCAGAACCAGGAGCAGCCTTCTGCCATCATGAAGCTAAGATGCAGCTGCTGAAACAGCTCATCAAATGAGTTAAAGCCATGGAGAATTTGTGAGATTCCTGCTGCTACTCCTGGCCTCCAGATTTCTGCTTCTTTCACAAAGAAGGATTCCTGTTCTATTCCATTGTCATTATTGCTATAGTGGCATGGACTTGATTTTGGAGGGTGTCATGTTTTAACAGGGTGGAGAGAACCCTAACCCCAAACCCCAGAAAACCTTATTTCCAAGCCGGCTTGTAAACTGGTGCAAGGGTAAACTTCAACAAATATACAGTAACTACACATTAGATTCAAATCCTAGGTAGTCAAATAAGTTTGAACAAAAAACAACCACTATTTTATCCCCATACAGTAACATCCGATGCATTAATCTTTACTGTAATCATTCTTTTCCATAATGTAAGACAGGAATATTTACGCAGGTGTATTGCCCTGCCCTCTCTAAAATGCTCTAAAACATTAATGTCTATTTTGATGAGCATCCATTTTTTTCTAGTTTTGTTTTCAGAACTGTCTATTCATATATACAAAATTTTCAGCAGACTCCTGATCTGTTACATTGCACAGGTCCAAGTCCTACTGATTTCAAGATAATCCATGTTGGGATGAGTGACATATGCTCCCAGTCTTTTCTATGGATTGAAAGAGAGGACAGGAAAGGAAGAGGTGAGTAACGTAAGCAAAAGTATCAGTGATATTTTGCATATACTCTGAAGATGCTTATGAAAACAGTGCAGAGCACAATCTTCATTATCACGGAGTGAACGTTTCTTCTCTAGTATACAACTCTTCTTTGACTCCTAGAGCCTTGCTTATTTTCAGGAGCGTAGTACTGCTCTAGGGATAGATACAAGAAAGCGTAGACCTGCTTTAATTTTTTTTGCAGCAGTTTTTGTTGGATTGCAGAGTATGACACAGCATTGAGACTTCTGCACAGCTCTTTTTCTTTGTAAACGGTTTTGAGCCGATTTTCAGTCACAGGCACCTGCATTTCATTCTGTGTTACCTTCACTTGTCCCTAGCAATGTTAACTGTCTCAGATCTATTAAATCCACAATATTAAACTGGTTGTGACAAATAGGTCCCTTTTTATCCCTTTTTCCTCAGCACAGCTCTGTAGAAAAGAAGTTGATGTCATTTACCCCTGTAGTGGCCTTCCAGCTCAGGAGTTCCAGAACACGGATGGTGTTTATTCATATATTCATTTATCTTCTAGCCAGAGTTGTTGCACTTTGCAAGAAAGAGCATGGTAACGTATGCCAGCTCTTTGTCACTCTTGTCCTAGGAGATGCCACAGCAAGCGCAGAGGCCTTATCTCTGCGTCCGAGTTCTTACCTAATAGGCTATAGGAATCTTAGTAACCCGAAGACAGCAAGCTACTGAAATATTTCTATAAAACATCTTCAGATAATCAGGAAATCATCTGAAAGAAACATGAAAACAGCGAGGAATGCTCCCCTCCTTTCTGGAGTACACAACATGCATTTTACCTGTCCAGCTGAATCCAAGATGATCAGCAATGTGGGCCAGTCTTTCTTCTGTCCTTTCCTGATCATCCTGTTGATCTAAAGGTCAAAGAGAGCGACAAGTTGCCTTTTGCAAGGTAAAAACCGTTTTCATAGGTGATATAGCCCAAGAAGGGAAAGTGCTTTTTTTTCTAACTGCTGTAATCTACACGTGGACAGACTGTTACAACTGGGTAACTAAAGTGAGGACTATAAATCCCCAGGTTAANATGTTCCATTTGAAAATCAGGCTTTCATGTGAAAATCTAAACAAGGACCAAAGCGCCTACTGTGCCTATTTTGGCCAAGCATTTTATTCTAAAACTTCATTCTAACATTAAATTGAAGACTTTAGCTAAGTCAAGAGCCGTAATTTTCCATGCCTCCTTAGTAAATGCCAAGGTTGAAAAATCAACCTGGACTGGTGCTTCTAATTACGTTCTTTCTGTTGTAGGGAAAGTTTTGTTCAAACAGTCCATATGGCACTTCATATTAGAGTTTGTATTTGAGATGTTATTAATTTAAGTGTCTTTGACCATTTCAACTAGGGAATGGTACAAAATACTTACAGTGAAGGCCAGGAAAAATCAGATGGTCATTCGCCAGTCTCGATTTATTTTGGTAACAGTGAGACTGACTGTTCCTCCCATCCCCAAAGCTAATTTGAGGATGGCAGAATTTGAGTTTTGGTTTTCCCTGAATGCACACGTGGATTGTGATATCTCAGATTCAGAAAATTGCTTAGGGTTAATGATATATGCATGCTTCATTTTAGCTACTGGATTTCCATCCTGGCTACTCAGTGACGGCACACAAGTAGGTGAGAGGAAAACCAAACACCAGAAAACTTGTACTAAAGTTACTGGTGACACAGAATTTCTTGAGACACAGATCATCACAAAAAGGAACATGAAAAACTTAATTGTTTAAAACTTCTGCAGAGTTCTTTGTGTAACAACTCAAAAGGAAATGAATTCGTCTCTCAGTTTCAATCAATGCCCAAATATTTCATTATTAGTAAAAACTAATAGTTAAGAATAGGGCCAGGGAAAGCCAAAAGCCAAAACGTGCATGACCTGAGCAATCAGTTTAATGGTAAAACACTACATATTTTTAGAAGTTTTTGTTTATTAGGGTAACACTTCCCATAAGCATTCATGGTTTGCAATCTTGAGATTGTTTCACAGACAAGAAAAAATACAAACACAACACAAAAAACCAAACACAGCTCACAGGGGAAAAAAATACACAGCTAACCACCAAAAGCTTAAACGAAAATGCTGCACATATTACACGTGTATACAAACACACACACACACACACACCAAAGAAAACAAAAAAACCAAAAAGTTTAATTCATGACATGCGTCGCACAGGGAATCCCAGTCGTTGTCAAATACCTTCAGCATGGTCATGGACATTTTCATCAGGGATACGTTCAATCTGAGTCTCTACAGACTCATCCCAAATGGGTCTGGTGTCAAAGATGTCTTCAGGAACTGACTGCTGAGTCTCACTGGATGGCACATTTTCAATAACTGAAACTTCTAGGGCACTACTGCTTTCATCATCTGAAACTATTTCTTGTTCTCTCTCTGACTGCGTGAGTCTTTCCACTAATTTAGAAGCTTCATCACTAATTTCTTCAAAGAATTCTATGGAGTTTTTGTAAAGGTCAAAAAAATGTTCCTTACTTTCCTTTGTGGGACTAAAAGCACTGCGGGAGGCTGAAGTGCTTCTGCTTTTAACTGGCAACCGTGATGAAAATACCTTGGGTCTTGCTGCTGTTGCCTCATCTGAGTCTAGCTCAAGCTTCATCTCTCTCTCCCTCTCCCTGGTCTCTGCTTCTGCCTCAGCATAACTCCTAGCTTTTATTGAACGTTTAGTCTTTGGGTCCAGGGGAATACTTGCATCAGATTCAGATTTACTTCGGTTATCTTGTTTCATAGGTAGTTTGCTTGTCATGTCAAGAGCTTTGGGTGACTCTAGCTTGCGGACAGATGCGTCTGTGCATGTATATTGTTGTTCAGCTTTTTGGAAAGCTGCTTTGACAGGAATTTTAGACTTTGGTTTTGTTTGGTCATCTTTTCCTTCACACTGCAAACTGTCTAGGAAGCTGTCTGTGGGAAGGCTCTCATCTTCCGATTGTTGCAAGGATTGCGATGCAGCAGCAGCTGTTCTTACAGGAATTTTGGATTTGCTTTCACAAGAAGGCACTCTCTCCATTAGAGCAGTAGGGATTTCAATCACAGATCTCTGTTCCTCTGGTGAAGAGTCTGGGGACTCGTCACCCTGTTCAGAACAAACTGATCTAGTGACTTTGGAAAAATCTAACTCATCTTCTACTACAGACTGCTCAGGAGAGATAGGGCAAGGCACCTGACTGCTATCAACCATGTCTGTCTCCGTTCTGGAGAGGGGCTCAGCTTCAGAGGCAGCGGTTTCTTTCTTTGGTGATTTTGAAGAAGCTGAAATACCCATTTTAATCGGAATTCTGGATTTAAGATCTGCTTTTGTGGTGCCTATGCTGACACCTTCACCCATCGTTTCTTCTGATTTATCACTAGACTCAGATGCTGGGGGTGAATATTTCAATGTATCTTTTTCTTGTATATCTGAGTCCTCTGATTCTGAAGGTGAAAATGGATCCGGTGAGCTCTTCGGCTTAGAAGATTCCACCTCTGCTGCTTCTTTCACTTCTTCAGATAAAGACACTTCTTCCTGGGGCTGCTGCCCCACTTGGAAGAAGTGAAAGCTTTCATCTGGATAGTTCCTTTTGGTCATGTCAATGGCTCCACTTCTAGTCATTTCAAACAGCTTTCCTTCCTGAAAAAGAAAAGGATTTTGTTCACTAAGTGGTGTCCCTTCTTCGGTGGGTGTTCTGGCCGGTGTCGTGTCAGGTGTCGTGCCTTGTGATCGCCTGTCTACCATCAACCCAAATATCTTTTGTTCCTCTTCTTTGACCCGAGCTTCAAAAGCTTCATCATCTTCACGTATTTCACTCCACATGTCAGAATCCACATCAGTTTTAGTGATGACAACTTGACTGATCAATTTCTCTGCTTCATCTCTTATATCTCCAAGGGCAGATTCAGCTAATTTTGTGGAATCTGATGCTGAAGACCCTTGTGATATTTTCTGAAATGCATCCTCTGGTTTGGGCTCTATTTCCATATATACTTCCTCTGAAGAGTGATATTCACTACCTGCATCTCTGCTAAGTAAAGCTTCACCAGTCTGATCTTTTCCTTCTTCAACAGAAGAGTCTTCCCTAGATAGCAGACTTCTACCAGATGCTACCTTACTTTCAGAGTCAGTAAAGAAATGTTCGGAAGACACATTTTCATAAGGGCTTACTATATAAGGAGCACTACTTTCAGCGGCATCTGCTATGCAACTTTCAAGTTCCACTGTTTCAGTGGTAAGGGATGAATACTCTGGTAAGGGTTCCTCAGCATGAATATCTCTTTGAGACATTTCAAAATCTGTATCTGCTTTCCCCAAATCACTTCCCAAAACGGAATGGTCAGTGGTATCATCTTCAGCCAGTTTGCCATCTTGTGGTACAGAGTACTCAATGGTACTGTGTCCACAAGAACTATCATCTACTGTCTCAGACACAGCTCCTGTAGAAATGAGATCTGTGTGTGTTAACGATGCAGCGGTTTTGACATCTTTTTCAGTAGTATCATATTGCTCTAGTGTTAGTGAAGACTCAACATGCACTTCTTTTTGAGAACTGTCACCAATGGAATGACACAGAGTACTCCCAGATTGTGTGACCGGGGCAATGGGACTAACTGTCTCACTGTCATCTGTACCATCACATTTTGATTCATCAGCTTCTGCTGATGCACAACCATCAGAATGACAAGTGCCTGATTCTCTTGTGGAAGCCTTACAGCTGCCCCCAAGGGTAAGTGGTTCCTCTTTGTCATCTTCTGTTGGCTTATCCTGTTCTGCTTTAACTGCCCCTATCCTGATAGAGCAATGTTTTGAATCAATGGGTTGAAAACCTGCTTCATCAGGGCTAGAACTGGAGTCAATGCTGGATGGTAACGGTGAGGGTGGCTGCACTCGGATCACAGGCTCCATTAGGAGGCCTGCGCTGGCCTCTTTTTTTAGCTGAGTCAATTCTGGCTCACTTTCTGAAGAGGACGAGCGTTCTCTAGAT
This sequence comes from Sula dactylatra, assembly GCA_013389905.1. Classification (NCBI taxonomy): domain Eukaryota; kingdom Metazoa; phylum Chordata; class Aves; order Suliformes; family Sulidae; genus Sula; species Sula dactylatra. Next base: position 31,934 of record WEKW01032298.1, read on the forward strand.
TCAGCTGCAGACATCACCACTGTAGGTATATCTTTTTCTTCTACAGCTGTTGACTCTGGTTCTTCAACTTCACATGCGGCTTCTGAATCGGCAACTACAGAAGATTCATCTTGCTTACAATCCTTTTTGTAATCTCTCTTCTGTTTTGCCTCTTGTTCTAATTCATCAAACGTTTTGATTTTGGTCACCATTTTAAACATCTCCTCTTCAGGAGTGAATCTCTTCTTTGGTTCACTTTCCGAATCATCCTCTGGTTCTTCACTGACTTCAGGGATCATGGCTGACTTTGGTATGTTTGACAGTGCCTGTGAATCTGCTGTTTTAGGTGTGATTTCATAGCTAATTTCTTCAGAACTAGGAGTTTCAGGTGAAAGAGGACTTTTCCCTGAACTCTCCATGAGGGATGTTTGCTCTAAGCTGTCATCATCAGCACTTCCCTCAGGGTCACGGAGAATCCTGGAACGCACTGATGCCAGCTCTGGACAGGTTTCTCCTTTGCTAAGAACAGACTGAAGAGGGCCCTGCCCCAAAATACCAGCCTTCACTGTTTGTTCTACAGGGCTACTTTCAAGGGAATCACGGCAGGGAGACTCTTTCATAGGACTGGGCTCCAAAGAATCAGGCGTTTTGTGTGATGAATTATCTTCTAGCACTGGGCTTGCTTCCAGTGAGTCTTTATGACTTATAGCCAAAGAGTCATCTGCAACTGGGCTAAAGCTTTCACTATCATGGCTAGCAAGTGAAAGTTCCAATTTCTGGGGACTTCTAACCGCAACACGGCGTTCACAGGTTATATCTTTTTCTTGCTCTAAAGCAGTGTCATGTGTTTCAGAAGACTTAGTTAAATGTGCAGTGGTTCTGGATTCTTTATCCCTGCTAATATCTTTCATAATGGAAGCTGAGCTACTTTCTTTAAGTTTATCAGCCTCTTCTTCAGAGGCTGTAGGTACAAGCTCTTCTGATACAAGGTCAGAATGAGACTTACTAGTCTCAGTAACAGCATCTAGCTGTCTTTCAGTAATACCTTTTTCATCTTCCTTTGGAGAGAGTTCCTTCGGAGAACATGTTTCTGCTGTTGTGTGTTCTCTAGCTGCTCCTTTAGCTTCTTCAATTTGCCCATCAGTTTTCTTTGGTGAGAATGAAAGGCTTTCAGGGCTTGTTTCTGGAGTCTCTGCCAGACCCTCATGCTTATAACTTTCCTCAGAGCTGATCTGAGGGGTTCCATCAAGTAGGCTACCTGGAGAATCAGCCACACCTTCGTGTTTAAGGCTCTCCGAGCTCCCATCAAAAGCAGCACTTTGCAGAGAAAGAGCAGGAAGGAATCCATCTTTCACATACTCTGTGGGAAGAGCAACACTGAAAGGACTGGTCAGTACTTGCTCCAAGTTAAGCTCTCCCTCCTCTGTCACTGAAAGGTGTCGGAACTGTTGATACTTGTCATTATCCTCCAGTTCTTCTTTAATGACATCAGAAAAGTCTGTTGAGGTTTTTCTGTCAGGGCTGATCTGGAAGTCAGTATCTCCTTGGTCATCAGAAGTCCTGCCCTTCGCAGCTGCTGTATCTTTGGCACTTTCATCATCAAATACTGGAGGGAGAGGTTCAGCTGGTTTTTTGCCACTCTGCTCTTTTACCTGTTCTTTACCTACAGCTTTCTTGGCAATTTCGACAGTAGAAATTTGCATTTTTCCTTTTTTTGATTGCGGCTCTTTCTCTGCTTTTAATATTGTAGTTTGTTTGTCCTTCTGTTTGTCTGCCTTGTGGCTTGATACTCGCCTCGTTTCACTTTGTGAAGAAATTGTTTTTCTCCGAGTTGTTTCCTTCTCAGGGAGTTGTTGCTTCTGTTTGACAGATTTGTGCTCAAACAGTCCAGATATATTCTTGGACGGGTCTTGCCCTGACTGGAAGGCTTTCATCAGTTCACGAACTGACATGGTCTCTTCGAGTCTTTCTGTCTTAGAAGAAGGTGAAACAGGCGGTTGTGCTTTGTGTGCCGCCGGTTTTTTGACTTGTACTGGTCTTTTAGAAGTCTTTTCAGCAGTGCCTTCTCTTGCTTGAATTCTGACAGGTAGTTTTGACCGTATTTTTTGTTCATCTTCCACTCGTTTCTGAAGAGCTTTAACTTTATCTTTTATTGAGCCAATAGGAGTTTCCTCTATAACAGGGGATACAGCTTTAGCCTCAGGAGCAGCTGTCAGTGTTAAGCCAGGTTCCTCACCTAGGGACTCATCTGAAGTGAGCTTCGTTAGTCCTGGTTGTTCTTCACTGCTGTGCACCTTGCCTTCCTTCTGCTTTTGCTTGTCTCTTAATTTTGTCCTAACTGGCTTTTTAATTTCTAAGGCTGGCTTTTGTTGTTCCTGCGGACTCAGTGCTTCAGTTGTTGGAGATTCTTGTCCTTCTTTTTCAGAATCCCTGCTTATTACTACAGCTTCAAATCTCTCTTCTACTAAGTCTTCTTGTAAGGCTTGAGGCTGTACCTCATGAAGAGAGACATATGTTTTTAAATCCTCTTTAAGGTAATCTACCATTCCTGTCATGTCTGGCTTCTCCGTTTCTGTTGGCCCTTTATCTACCCTGACTTCTACACAGGTAGGTTCAGTGACTTCCAAAGGAGCATTTCTTCTGGCCTCTTCAATTTCTTCATCACTGACAATGACCCATTCTTCTTCTACAAGTTCTTGTTTGGAAAGAGACTTCTGCAAAACATGTTCTTCTCTGGTATAGGATCCACCTCTCAGAATTTCATTTACTTTTTCTAAGTCTTCTTTCACTCTTTCAACTATTTCAAAAGGCTCTCCTGGCTCTTCTTCAAGATCTTTCACTTTAATGGAGCCTGATTTATCAGAAGGGTCAGTTGTCAAGATGGCAGTCATTTTGATCAAATCTTGTTTCATCTCAGAAACTTCAGACAACAGGTCTGGACTGGCTAGTACAGGGACTTCATTAACCAGATGGCTTTTCAGGATAGATGTTTCTGTAGATTCTGTCTCGTCATCTTTGATGCGAACGAAAAACATTGAAAGTAAAATGGAAATCAAAAATAGAGATTGGAAAATGTAATCAGGACTGAAAATGACAGTCTTTGGTTGCAGTGGTAGGAAGGTCAACAAAATGGGCCAGGAATGGTGGATCCACAAGATCTGAGGGTACAAGAGCAAAGCAAAGCTAACGGGGTGGGGGTGGGGGGGTGGGGGACCCCAACTGAAAAGGAAAATGGCAGGAAATAACTTGCTTAACTTTATCAATATAGCACAACCACACATACATTATCAAAGCTGTAACAAACCAAATCAGGACACCACTGAAAAAAAAACCAAAACAACAACAACAAAAGTTAAAATTAAAAACAGAAGGAACACAGTGAAGTTACACAAAGATAGGCATCTCAAGATTGTTCAGATGTTACAGATCAATGTTCAAATAAAAATAAACAAGAAAAAGGGGGAAAGCATTAGAACTGATTGAAAGTCGATTTCCTCTAAGAGAAAGCCAGTGTTAGCAAACTGTCAGAATAACATTGGGTTAACATTTTTTTTTTTCTTAATGACCAAAATAAAAAGTTAAAAGTAATTCTGCAGTAATCTAAAATATGATCAAATATGTAGAGATCTGAATCAGCTGCAAACCGGCATTTCATCTAAGGGGATTTCACACCTAAACAATGAAACGAACATTCTTTTGTTTTAAGAGGCATGGTCCTTTCCTTGGAACATCCTCATTGACAACTAATGAATTGACTGAGGAAAGAGAAGACAGAGAAGAAAAGGAGAGATAATAAGAAAAAACTGTGAATCAACTTAGAAGTGATTTCAAAGTTTTAAAAAATGTAATGTATGGCAACCAAAAATCAGAGACAGTCACACTAGACACATACATACAATTCATGTAAGGCAAGTTATTTCCATGCAAAGCAAAGGTGTTGCAAACTCTGCTGGGTATGTAGCTTCAGTTAAAAAAAAAAAACAAAAACAAAAAAAAAACAAACAAACAAAAAAACAAAACAAAACAAAAAACCTTTAAAAATCATATAAATTAAAGATACATGAAAATATTGTAAAATGTACTGTGGTGAAATATTTGTCTAATCTGTGCAATCAATATACAGTAAGCTGGATGTAGGTAATTCCCATTATTCCATAACTGCCTGCTGGGAATATTTAATTTCAGGAAGAACCACTAGAAAATGTATATTGAACAGAATGAAACACTGGGGGACTGAAGCAAGTTATGAACAGAATGCAATGCTTAGAAATGATAACTGTACATTTTGCTTTTAAAGGTAGTACATCACATAAAACCTGACACATTGCTGCACCCCAGTCTAAAAGCCAAAGTCGTAATGCAAATAAAGAGAACCTAAACAATACATAATTATATGTATTTCTTTGTAAAAAACCACCCACTTTGCTACACTGTTCTCTTGTGTGTAACGAACGCTAAATGTTTGTGCTGTACGTTAATTATAACTGGATTACTGGGGGTGATTTTTGGTACCGCTGTTTTTAGTGTGAACCGTCTAGCGCATACTGAAATGCTGGCTGGTAATTTTGGAGAGTTGTAATACATTATTTTCATAAATGTCAAATGGATGACTATCTCACTGGCCAAACAGTCAAGGTAATTAGCCCGAAACAAAGAAGCTCCAGTGGAAAGAAAAACACAAGTATTATCCAAACAGTGTGTGGCTGGTAGCAAGGACGCCTGCTGGGGTTCGCTGTGGCCTAGCTAGTTAGCAGAGTGAGGAAGCAGTGGTAGAGTTACTACCAGAGGAAAATAAGAGGACTCCTAAACTGTCAGTAAATGCAGCTGGTAGAGTGCACGACAGGGACCTTTTAGGAGACAGTGTAGTCATTAACATACCCTGCCATGGTACGAGCTTTTGGCTATGACGTGGTTGGCCTCCCTCACACCTGCACCGCCATGTTTTTCCCGCTTGGATGGCAAAGCTGTCCATTCTGTCAAGGAAGGTGAGCGTAGCACAACTGTCTTGGTGGCTGCTCTGTCTCTCAACGTAATTTCAAAATTAAAGGGCAAATGTTTGTTTCTGAGAATAATTCTTTAAGTAGAACAGCTGAAACAGAAGATGCTGATAAAATCTCTCCGTTTACTACAGTGTTCTGGAGGTTTTGTTGTTTGATTTTATCGCTTGTTTCTTTTCGCAGTGGGAAATTGTTTTGGATTTGGCAGTTTCTAATAATAATGGCCTGATTCTGTACATACAAAAGGTATATATGCTGTACCAAGCTTAACAGTCATATTTCCAGCCTTATTTCACCACAGTAAAGGGTGGGGTGGTGGGGGGAGAAGGGTTAAGCAGCCTGATTACTTTGGACAGTATCACTTTTTTGCATGGCTGTTATTTCATGAGTTTAATGAAATACATTGGAGTGTTAATTAAGTTTTCATTAAAAGTGATACTGTCATTTATCTCAAATATGAGGCAACAATGTGTGTCAACAAATGGACAAAACAAAAAAATGGAGGGATGAGCATTCATACAAGCAAAATAGCAATAGCGGGATCACTAGGGATGTCAAAGGAAAGTAAATGCTTAGATGAACTGTTTTAAACTGTATTACTTGTTAATTTATACATTAAAATGTATTTAATTGGATAGCTGCTTTGGTATTAAATTATTTTCGATTACATTTTTAAGGTATTGATGTTATTAGCAATAGCAGTTAAAGCTTAGCTCTCTTTCATGCTTGTCTTTATTCTTAACCATCTTTCATACAAACTGGATTACAACATTTTCAAAAAAAAAAAAAAAAAGAAAATCTTACTTTTTTCTGAAGTCATATCAACCTGGAAGAGAAAAAAAGGGGAAAATTTAAAATTTCAAATATAATTGATATATATAAAGTCATTAGTGAAGTAGTACAGGTTGAGTCAAATCCACCAGATGTATGGAGACACACAGATTCATTGACTTAAATGGAACCACAAATGTATTTAAAATAATAGTAAAAGCATGGCTTGATTTCTTTAGTGTTTCTAATAACAGAAAAATGGTTGCTTTGCTATAGTTATGGCAATAGTAGATGCAAAATGTTGCAATGTATTTTCTTTAAATGTGACTAGCGGTATAGAGGACCCAGACTTTTATATTACTAAGTATGTTGCTGCATTTTTCTTAATTTGTTTCTTCCCCTCTAAAGCAAAAATGTCCAATATGGTCATCTGAAGGCTTATGTCCCTTCTGGAAGGCAACTAGTATGCTTTATACAGAGTTTCATTGTACATACTCATTTTGAGATCCCAGTTTGCATTTTCACCTCTGTACTTTGTGATGATGAAAAGCAGGTGCAAAAATAACTGAAGACTTGCTGCTGCCTAAGGCAAGAACTAGGACTTGATGCCACTAATAGCTACTGATATCTCTAAATGGAAGCAGTGATGGCCCTCAGAGGCCATCTTTTTGATTTCTCAGAGTGTATTTTGGTATAGATTGAAAAAGCCATAAAATTTTACTGTTACCCAAAAGCAAACATAGCCCTTGCCAAAAAAAAAAAACAACAAAACAAAAACATTTTAACAAAATGTGGTGTCGGGCTATGAAAATTCAAGAAGCAAATTTTTGAAGCTGCCTTGTAGTTGGACTTTTTTTTTCAGTTCTGCTAGAACAATCATTAGTCCACCCAAGTGAAAAATGATTTTTTTTGTTGTGTAAATCTGGATATGGAAAAGTGTGCAAAGTTGGAAGTAGCACTAAACGTTTAATTTCCTATATAAACTTGTAGTGGTAGGATGACTGTGAGGAATGAAAATCAGCTATGCAGTACTGTTGATACAACACACTGTGTATGTTAAAGCCCCCAAGACAGTTTTCTAGTGAGCGCTGAAAAGGTTTTACTTGTTTAAAAGTATTCTTGATAAAGATAAATGCAATGTATTGCTCAGTTAAGATGTTACTAATTCTTGCTTTTCCGTAAGCTGAAAATGAATACAAGTAAACCACTGGCAACACTTACATGTTCATACATGCCTTGCAATCATTTAGGCTCACATTATTAAACTGCTCACTTAGCAGTGTGTATTACAGATCCGTAATAGTATGAATTCCTCTGATGCACAGATCACCCTACATGGTAACCTAGGATACTTTAATTCCCCTTTAAGTTTCTCTAAATCAGTCTGGAATTATGTCAGCATACTAATTAATATTAACATAAAAATTAATAAAGTAAACAAAAAAAGAGTTTAAATTGGAAGGTGCTTTTAGCTGTCAATGAGCTTGTCTTTTTGTGCTTTAGTTTCTTATACAGAAATATAAGAAGTCATCAATGTTTGGAAAAATAATTTTCTAGTACCCCTTACAGTGCTTTTACAGATTTGTTAAAAACAACTTTTGTGGACTTCACTGAGAATGCACAAACAGCTTTATAGAGGCTAAAAGAATTAGTTTCGTGCTTTTGGTACAAAGCTGAATGATCACCTGATAAGAAATGTTACCTTCTGAATGAATACAGTGGGAAATAGCTTAAAAACTTTGGCCACGTTTTCATCTGAGAGTGCCTCAGCACTGAAATAGGAGTGGTAAATATTTCTGTAATGATAACAGAAAACTGCAATCCATGTAACAAAACTTCTGAACTTTGCTTTGCTGTTCATGAAAAAGATGTCCATCGTCTTTGGGGAGCAGGCTATTCGCGCAGTCCTGGCACTCTTACTCGTTTCCAACAGCTGAACATCATCAAAATGTGGGGAAGCTTTTCTAATGTTACTCATTCATGCAGGGGTCAGACCCTAAGAAACATCTATAACTGCCAGAACAGGGCTGGGAAGCTGGCCAGGTTTCTCTATTAAGATGCAATTCAGTTTATGCTAAGGATGAAAACTCTACACCTTTTACTTGGGGTAAACTTACTTGTAACTTCGGTTAACACTGATTCTGTACTGGACTTCAGTGATCCGAGTCAGAAATCTGTAAGATCCAGTCTACTGGATATTATAAATGGACAAGATTGGTGAATTGCAGCCCTTTCAGGTATACAGGTAGTGCATTCAATTGCAGTCTGGTCGCAGACCCCCCCCCAACAGCTGGGAACTCGCTGATGGAGGTAATTGTTGTATTTAGGTCTGTTCCTCTGCCTCCGTTCCCTCCTACCCAGCACCACTAACTAGAGAAAGCATATTCAGACCATGCTTAGGGGTATTAAAAAAAAAAGTATGCTGGGCCAATGATCCACTGTTCTGAATACTTTAGACAAATCTAGCAGCAACCCTACGTTATTTTTAGGATGTGGGATGGTTCTCAGAATCAGAAAAACAAATCCCATTTCCCCTTTCTTGTGCTGCAGAGAAGAAAGCTTAAAGAAATACACTTGTACGGCTTATTCTCGAGCAAAATAATTTTTAAATTATTAAGGAACTGTTCTGAAAGCAAAATGAACTATTATACACCTCCAAAATCAGTGCACCTGAATCAGTAAAACTTGGGTTTTAATGTATGGAAAGTTAAACTCAGTGAATTCCAAAAGTGAGCCAGTGCAAGATCCTCCTAAGTGCGCTCCTCTTCATTATTTGTGCAGCACTGAGCTAATGATGGATATGCCTGTTTCACTACGTATTTAATCTTCCAAGCTCTGTCTGTTAGTTGTATGTTAGTAATATGCATAAGCAATAACAGGCTGTTATAGCAACATTACCTCCTCTTCTTGTTCTTGGTCTGATTCTGATTCCTTTCAGTTCCAAAATGCCATGCAAAAAGAGAAGGAGAAAACAGAGCAGGCAAAATGCGATCTTTTTAGAAGAGAGTAGGAAAAAATAACTTCTGGCAACATTTAACAGAAAAGAAGAAAATGCAGTACATTTCTGCAATTGATTTCTCATGACAAAAAGCGGCAAAACTAAACGGTCAGTTTAAAACACAAAAGGCTACAGAATCAAGCAAATTACAGACAGAGAAGTTGCTTCTGGGTGTTAGACTTCCAGCGATCCTTATTTGTACCAAAATTTAAAATAGATACATGCTTTTGCACCCATAAATTAGCACGAATAAATACTTAAAATAGTTAAGAATGTTACCCATTTAAAGTCAAAATATGTTGAGATGTGTTATTTTAAAATTATACAAAAATGCTATAATAAAGATTATATTATATGCTCAAAATGCTGAGAAAAAATGAACACCAACAGGCAAGATTTTGGGCAAACAGCCTAATACGTTCCCAAAAGGCATGCAGACCCTAATCTGACAAGGGCAGTAAAAAATCCATGTTATCACAGAATAGCAATAAACTGACTCTTTCTAAGGAAACAAGTCGTCCTTAGTATCTGATCTCACTTAAACAGAAATCGAGGGCACTTCCAGGATTCATGAGCATTCAGCTGGTCACAGTCTTGTTATTTATAAATACTAACTCATACTAGAGTTTTCCTCTCCTTTTTCTGCCCTTGATATTGGACCATTTTCTTCCCCAGGTACATTAATAACGTTAACAAAATTCTGAAGAAAGACGATTTATACGATGTGACATACTCATAGATTCTTGAAAGATTTGATGAGATGTAGGAAGAAAAGTTGTCATTGTAATATTAAAATCTAGTCTAAGAAAATATTTTTGGCACTGCTATAAACTTCCCAAATCGTAGAGCTCGTCTGCTACATTTTTATCACTATCAGCACAGATAAACAAGGCAGTTAGCCAAAAATGCTATTGCAAAGCCCATTAACTTTCAAATTGGCAAATAAAAAATATGACAAATAATTTTCAGTCCTCCTGTACTTGGCCGATGAAGTTGCTGAGCCACTATAAATCATATTTGAGAAGTTGTGGCAGTCTGGTGAAGTTCCCACTGACTGGAAAAGGGGAAACATAACCTCCATTTTTAACAAGGAAAAAAAAGGAAGACCCGGGGAACTACAGGCCAGTCAGTCTCACCACTGTGCCCAGTAAGATCATGGAGCAGATCCTCCTGGAAACTACGCCAAGGCACATGGAAAATAAGGAGGTGATTGGTGACAGCCGACATGGCTTCACTAAGGGCAAATTGTGCCTGACAAATTTGGTGGCCTTCTACGATGGGGTTACAGCATTGGTGGATAAGGGAAAAGCAACTGACGTCATCTCTCTGAACTTGTGCAAAGCATTTGACACTGTCCCACATGACATCCTTGTCTCTAAATTGGAGAGACACGGATCTGACAGATGGACCACTCGGTGGATAAGGAATTGGCCGGACGGCTGCACGCAAAGAGTTGCGGTCAACAGCTCGATGTCCGAGTGGAGACCAGCGACGACTGGCGTTCTTCAGGGGTTGGTATTGGGACCGGCACTGTTTAACATCTTTGTCGGTGACATGGACAGTGGGATTGAGCGCACCCTCAGCAAGTGTGCCAATGACACCTGGCTGTGTGGTGCGGTCGACACGCTGGAGGGAAGGGATGCCATCCAGAGGGACCTTGACAGGCTTGAGAGGTGGGCCTGTGCGAACCTCATGAAGTTCAACAAGGCCAAGTGCAAGGTCCTGCACCTTGGTTGAGGCAATCCCAAGCACAAATACAGGCTGGGTGGAGAACAGATTGAGAGCAGCCCTGAGGAGAAGGACTTGGGGATGCTGATTGATGAGAGGCTCACAGCCCAGAAAGCCAACCGTATCCTGGGTTCCATCAAAAGGAGCGTGACCAGCAGGTCGAGGAAGGTGATTCTCCCCCTCTACTCCACTCTTGTGAGACCCCACCTGGAGTACTGTGTTCAGCTTTGGGGCCCCCAGCAAAAAGAGGACATGGACCTGTTGGAGTGAGTCCAGAGGAGGGCCATGAAGATGACGAGGAGGCTGGAGCACCTCTCTGATGATGACAGGCTGAGAGAGTTGGGATTGTTCAGCCTGGAGAAGAGAAGCCTCCGGGGACACCTTCTGGAAGGAGCAGCCTTCCAGTACCTGAAGGGGGCCTACAAGAAAGCTGGAGAGGGACTTTGCAAGATCATGTAATGATAGGACAAGGGGTAATGGCTTTAGACTGAAAAAGGGTAGGTTTAGATTAGATATAAATAAGAAATTCTTTACTCTGAGGGTGGTGAGGCACTGGAACAGGTTGCCCAGAGAAGTTGTGCATGCCCCATCCCTGGAAGCGTTCAAGGCCAGGTTGGATGAGGCTTTGAGCAACCTGGTCTAGAGGAAGGTGTCCCTGCCCATGGCAGGAGGATTGGAACTAGATGATCGTTAAGGTCCCTTCCAACCCAAACTATTCCGTGCGTCTATGATTCATACCTTAAGAACACCATATGATCTACAGACATTACCCTTACACTTTGTGGAACGGGTATGGATGGTAATTTCGTCTCCAGAGAGGTGTCACAAGACATAGTTAGACAGTGTGGGAAGTCTTTGGTAAAACAGAAAATGAACCTGGAGGTATTCATTGAGTCCCAGATCTGTCTCACCCCTGAACAGAATCTGGGAAAAAATTCTGCATGAAATAAGATTAGCATAGAACTTGTGCAACACCAGATGAAACCGTGGGAACTATGTAGCGCAAATTGGATTTTCGTCTCCCTTCTGTCATGTCTTCTGAGTCCTTGGAAAATATTCAATAATATCTTTGAACACTGGTATTAAGAGTACCAAACCCAAGAAACTGAAAGCCCTTGGGTGGTATTCTTCTTTAATATACCTGACTACAAAGCTTTAACGATATTTTGCCCTCCTACTCATTTTTTGTTTATATTATAATGCTGATGACTCTAGATCAGTATAATTTCACAGTACCTTTGTGTAAATGGGTAAAGTGATGTTTAAATTACATATGGCTTGATGAACGAGGCCTCTTGTAGATTTTGGCTCCTTCATGAATGATAATCGTCCACAGGGTTCTTGAGTGGTATCTCGCACCTGGTAGAGCAAACATACAGACATTTAATCTGTTATTTTGCCGTGTGATCTACTTGTGCCACTCAAGACTTTAGCAGAAAGAGGCTAGGTGTGGGAGTAAAAGTCCATGTAGACAAAAAGAATGTGTTTTCTTTCTTTTTTCCTGCTTATTTGTAAATGTACATACGGATGTATTTGTGTGTCAAAGCAAGAGAAGACACAAGCATATACAAGCTTACACATTAGACACTTATTTACAGAAGGCAATCCTAACACTGTAATCACAGTCTTAAAAGAACAGACACATTTCACTACAATTTGGCTTCTGTTATAACTTACCATACCCATTTTTCATTGAAATGGCCCCCAAACTTCAAGGTCATAACAGAGACTCATCTTGTATTGGGTGGCAAAAAGAACAAAGTAATTTTCCCCCATACGGCAAGAATGCCTATTTACGCTGATTTAGCGATAACTCTTTGCTCAAAATTTTAGTATTAAATATTGTGTTTGTTCATTTGGCTACTCTTTTGGCAGAGTGGCTGAAAACAGTGAAAGAGTACACTTAAAATTTCTTCTCTTGCAAAACGTTTTCTCAAAGATATTGATAAATCCTAGTCTTAGAATGAAGAAATTTGCTGGAATATAATTATAGGTGTGACCATTATCATCTGCAAAAGAAACATCATATGATACTTTAAGATTTTGCAGTCTACCTCAGAAAAATCTGTTTCACAGTTGTTAGTAGAAACAAGTGTAAGCACTTAGAACTTAAGATACTGGTGAGGTAGTTTTAGCTTTTGTACTTGATGTCAGGAGGATTACGTACAATATCACAGAAGAAATACAACCAAAAGCATTACCTCAGTCTTAGTTTTCTGAACTGATAAAATGATACAATCAGATACATGTGTATTAACTTTATCAGACTGAAAATCCTGGGTGCAAAGACACAAATGTTTTTGAACGTATTTTGGAAAATCCATCATGGAGAAAAACATGAATAGCCAAAGGTAGGTGGTGGCACAGATAAAGTTCTAAATTAAAACAAACTTAAAAAATATTGCTGGAAAGGAGGGAGAGAGTTTAAAAGTTGTCTAGCAGCATACAGCAAATTTAATACAACGAGGGAGTGGGTTGATTTTCTCCACTTTTTGGAAGCTTCCATTCATAAAGCATTTCTCTAAAACTGTTTCATGGAACGGTAATAGTGTACTCCGTTATAGTCGGGGCGTCCCAGTAGGAGGAAGAGTTTGTGGGAAGAGGTTTGCAGTGCCCTCTGAATCTCTCCAGAAGAGAAGGTGGTGGTGGTCCAGTGCCAGCAGCCCTCTCTGCTGTTAGCACAGACCGCAGCGAGAGCACCTTTTTACATGGCTTACTGCTCCCTGCAGATCTCATGCACGATGCAGGTGAGCCCCGTGAACCATGGTGTTTATGTCACTGGTTCTACAGCTAGGGCTAAAGCATTAGTTAAGTTTGGACGAATGGAGGTTTTTTCTTTGGGCTTTTGTATTACAAAGTTTCCTACTCACATGAAAGTTTTTAAAATAGAGTAGTACAGTAATATACACCACAGGGATAAAATTAGGCTACAGTTGGGGATTTACAAAAATGGCTTCCTTCCCTTTTTCTTTTGTTCTCAAAAATATGGTAAACCGTAACTTGAAATATCCAAAAAGGAGCCATGCTTTTCTTACTGTACCCCTGAGGAAGCTTTGCATTGCTACTGAAGGGAGAATGACTGGTTGAAGAGCAGTTGTATCTGTATTTACAGCCACGTAATGCTTATTTAGAAGTGTAGGGTACAACAATCATACTTTGAGAGATTTTTGTGAATTCTACAATGTTTTCTGACACTTTTTTGCAGTTTCCACATTTTTTCCTGCAATATATTGGACCATGATACATAAAAACAAAACAAGATCAAACTTGATCAGCTCTTTAGATTATTAGGTAGAGAACAGGATCCCTAGAAGTACCATTTCGGTGTCTGAGAGAATGCTGTGGTCACATGCATATATAGCAGAACTCGGGCACAGATAATTGTATTTAGAGGAAAAAAAATTACTGAATTTTAGGTAGCCACTTCTGGTTGTTTTGACGACCCAAGTCAACATTTAATCCATTATCATAAAATAATTTGGAACTGTTCTTCAGTCTGCTAAGTTTATTGTAAAATCAGAAGTAGACAAGAAATAAAAATACAATCCATAGGTCATATTATAACATTACCTTAACAAACAGAGGAAGTCTATTTTCTTTGAAGGCAAAAAAACTGAATATATGATGTTGCCCACTCTTTGTTAGTGGCACCAAATTGCCAAAGCAGTCAACATAGATGGGTTTTCCTTCTAATACCTATTGGAAACGAAAAAGAACCAAAGCAGCAGTTAATCATAGTGAGCTGGTTAGGATTTCTTCTCAAGCGTAATTCTACAGCAGTCTTTAACAATTTCTTAAATTGTGAGGGCTTGTCAGCATTTACAAGGTTTGTTATGTACAGTTACCTAAAATCTGAGAAACATTTTCAGATTATTAAATTCCAGATGGAATGCATTGTTAATTCAATAACAATAGCACAACGCTATAAATGACTAAAGGAGTACTCAGTGTCATGAATGTGGGCAAATTCACTATCTATATTTTAATTTGGATTTTTTAATTGGCTCTAATTTCAGCATACTTTGCTAACCTGGCCTCATCATAACAGTCAAAGAAATATTTTTTTCAGCAATCAGATCAAAAGTCCTTGTTTTGACCACTAGGATAATAAGCCAGTCTGGGAATATCATGAAGTTGCAGAGGACCTTTTCACCAATGCAAAAACCTTCTGAATTAGATTACCTATGTGTTTAATCTACTTGCAACAGTCTGTTGCAGCAGGCAAAGACAGCGTGTATCAGTAGACTCTATTTATTTCAGCTGGATTTGTAAAGGCCTAGAGCTTTTGAAAGTCAGGCCTCAGGTAAATGCCTCTCTGAAATGACTACGCAATGATACTGCCTTTGGATTGCAATTGTTACGGCCCCTCCACATGATTAAATCTCAGCCTACCAGTTTTGGAGCTGTTCCCTCCAAACTGCCGATACATTAATGTCTCATCCTTACTTTCCAGAAATTCAGCCTTGTCATTCAGTTTTATAAGCCCATATTTTATCTAGCTACTCTGCAGAAGAAATGCCTGTCAGAGCTTCAGGAACAGTGAGGACAAATTTTTTTAAAGGTGGGATTCTCATGGAAAAGAGACCATTCTAAGCAGAAGAATATGCCGTGCATGTAGTTAAAGCACTTTCAATTTCTCATCCCTTCTGAGGAAGCTGACCAAGCCAGAAAAACTGCATTTAGCAGGCAGTTTGCTGGATTCCACATAGGAAAGCTTTTGCCTGTTCAGCAACAGATTTAATTTTTTTTTTTTTTTTTTCTGTAAAGCAGAATATTTATGAAACCTGCTAGTTTAACTCCTTGGTATGCAAAGATGCTGACAAAATGTGACTACTGTTGACTGCCTTTTTGGTTAGTGATATTCATTTATGGAGTTACTAGAAGTTGAGATTTACCTGTCCTTTTTGGCTTTGACTATCTCCCCTTTTCTCGCAACACCCACTTAGTATCAGGCTCAGGAACATAACAGTTCAGCAAAGAACAACACTCTCAAAACTCATCCTTACTCATACGTTCCTCTAAGAGGAAGTTAGTAACTAAAAAATTCAAGGTTTCTCCTGGCAGTTTGCTACAGAGCTAATTAAAACTAAGTAATCACTGTGGACCGCCACAGAAATGACTATGAGGTACGTGGATTGAACTTAGGGCTAGCCTGCACCCACAGAACTTAGTTTTAGGCTGAGGAAAGAGTCCAAGTACAACACCTATCTGCTACCACCCAGCTTACTGCGGAGTGACTTAAGTCTTGTTGTGCACCTGAAACCCAGGCCAAGCTATGCAAAATACTTACAAACTATTGCAATGTTTAATACAAGCCAAGGGCAATGACTCCTGCTTGCATAACTAGCCATCTCAAACAGATTTCAGAATACTTAGTTGGCAGTAGCTGTTCTAGTTCTGAATTTGAATTAAAGACATGCTGACCCTGACACCAGAGAAAAGGAGGATAAAGAACCTGAAAGTGCTGGACGAAATGGTAACCCCCAACTTAATTTTATTACCTGATTTCCTAGCATAAAATCAGTCCAGTTTCTAAGTACAACTGTTTAACAGGTCCACCATAAAAAAAGCATCTCGGGAAAACAAATTCTTTCCATTCAGTTTTGTCCTATAGGTTTGCTAAGCCTTCGTCCTGTAACAGAGAGCTCAAGCTCAACCAGCCCACTTCCGTATTCACTATCTCCTTGAACCCAGCTTAAGGTTCCTGCTACCTATTCTTTTCAATTGTTGAGGACTGCCCTGAGAACACATTGGATGTCCCACTTGAATGCCGATAAAGCTATAGAGAAATCAAAAAATGGTATTACCGAAGTCAAGACAGGGAATGCCTTTCTAACTTTTGATAACCAGCTGGTTGGATTTCCTTGTGGGTGAA
>WEKW01032299.1:9935-35417 GCA_013389905.1 Sula dactylatra
CGCCGGTTGCCGGCCGACAAGGCCCGGCCCCGGGGCGGGAAGCCTGAGGCGGCCGGTGGCAGCGGCGCCTCCTGTGAGGAGAGCCCTGAGGAGCGGGGACAGCGGCTGTGCTCGGGGGGCTGTTCGTGCCCGGGAGCCGGTACGGGAAAAAACTCTTTGGGCTGGAGAGAGTAAAAGTGCGCGTTGAAGGTGGTTCTGTCACACAGCAGAAACACGGTCGCTGCCCGTGATCGCTCATCACCGTCCGGAGTCGTTACCGTCACCTCGCACACGGTGAGCGGCGGCTGTCCCGGCCGGGCCCGCCGCCCCGAGCTGTGCTGCTCTTCCCCCCAAAAACACGTATGCACACACAGATAAATCCTTACTTACACACTCCGTCATGCGTGCGCGTTAAGAACCTCGAGAGGGCCCAGCAGAGCCTGAGGGAGCACCGAGGGAGAAGTGGGAGACGCCAGGAGGTTTGTGGGGTCGGCTGGCGCCCTGGTGGGGCGGGGGTAGGCCAGTCCTTCAGCACCGCCAGAGAGCCTGGACCAGGAAGGCGAAGGTGCAGAAGCAGTGGGAGATAACTGTGGGTTCTTTGGGATGCGTTTGTTTGTTCTAATTGGTGCTGGTTGGATATCGGCTCTATCTATATCTTCGGTATTATTAGAGAGGTGGTGGAGTCACCATCCCTGGAGGTGTTCAAAAAACGTGGACGTGGCACTTGGGGACATGGTTTAGGAGACATGGTGGTGTTGGGCTGGCGGTTGGACTTGATAATCCTAGAAGTCTTTCCCAACCTTAATAATTCTATATTTCTATAATTCTATTATGATCAATATTTGGAGAAAAAAATGCTTCTGCTCACAGCTTAGTGAAAAATATTTGCCACTCTGAAATGAAGGGTCAATAAATCGGAAGTAGCTTTTGAGGCTGAGCAATGTTTCTGTAGCTCCATAGCAAGTGTTAGAAACGTGAGCAGATAAAAAGAGACTGAAATTGCAGGTGCGGGCTGAATAATTGCAGAACCAATTTTAGCCACACCTTCTGAGTATTTCTAAGTAAAATTTGTTCAATATATCCTTGTAGATAGTAGAGTGATTCTGAGTTCACTTCAAAACACTTAATATGCTCAATATTGCTCGCATTTCCTGGGTTATGTCCTACCCCAAGGACAGAAAATAGGAGGGAGTGTTGTAGAATAGAAAAATTTAAAAGTGCGTGCCTGACATTTCTACACAGGATATAGGTTACACTTGTTGTTTCATAGCCATGTCAAGAAAACCATCAATTAATACAAAATGATCAGAGAAGTCTCCCAGTCCTTTCAGCTCTTCAGCCTCTTCCTGAGTCAATGAATTGTGTATGCCTGATCGCAAATAAAATGTCTGACCTCCGTGATTCAATTATTTCTCTTTCCCCAAAATCTGTCACTGACCTTACTGTGTGTATAGCCTCTAAGTGCTTTTATCTCGAACGAGTAAACTCTTCAACTCTTCTAAGCTTGATTAACGTGCACATATACATCAAACAAGAATTTCTTAAATGTTCAGTAGAAAATTGGCTGTTTTCTTTGATTTCTCAGCTGATCTTCAGCAGAAATGATTCTGCATTAGGGCTCATTTGGTGGTAGCTATGACAGCTACACTGGTTGCCTACTCAGATTGCACATATCTCCTTAAATCAATATTTGCATAGAGAAGTGCAAAAATGAGTGATGGAGTATTTAATCCATGGTAGAATCTAATGACTAGATTACAAAGATTATTTTCTTTATATTCCAAATTTAAAATAACTGTCATTTAACATATTTTTGAAGGTATGACTACTTTTAATCTGTTTTAAAATAGTGGAAGATTCTTGCAACACAGTAAGACTGCTGGGTGGCTGACTTGTTCAAAGAGCTGAACTTGCCAAACTTTTCACCTCTGAATCACCACTTCACATACCCAGATTTGGCATGGGAATTTTGTAGTCATTATGAAATCAATTTGTCCAAGTCACTCCCAAATCACAGGAGACAGACAACAGTTTTGTTAGTCATCAGAATATGGAAGGCTGAATGCACTTAACAACATGAATCTTTCCAGGCAGGTTTTTCAAGGGCAGCACGGCAGCGTGTTGGCCAGGTGATACGGTGAGGTTGGCATTTCTGTCTAGCTTTGCAAATCTGCTTTTTGACAGTTGAAAAGGGTTGGAATTTCTAAGCCAACTTGCTTCTACGTTGTTCTTCATTGATTCTATCTGCACATTGCCTTCAGATTTGAATATATCTCTGTCGTGCTCATCACAAAATACTTTGAGAAACTGAATTTGCTGGTATATGGTGAAAAAGAATATGAGGCAGAGCAGAACCAATGAAATTGGAACCAGTACTCCAGGACAATTTTCCTGAGAGAACAGATCCAGTTTCTGGGTCTCCTTACCAACGCAGAGCAGGGTGGCCAGAGAGGTTGAAGCTCACCTGCATTGATTTGACAATCGCATAACTTCTGTCCAAAAAGAAAGAAAACCTAAAGATTCAAGAAACGACTGAGGTCTCGTCGCCAGCCAAAGCTGCAGCCTGGACACAATGAGTACTGATGTGCACTGACCCTCCAGAGGAAATCACTATAGGTACATGACTGTAGAACACGTAGATATGCCAGCCAGAATACAGAACAAATTTCCAGTTTGAATTGTAAAAATATCTTAAGTAAAACACATTCAGTGTTTCATCTCATTTTACCATGTTCTCTTATTTCCATAACTGTCTCAGCAGGTTGCCTCGAGGAACATGAGCACAGCTTAAGGCATTCTTTCAAACATCTTTTTAAAAAAGGGCAGGTTTCTTACACCTGTACCAGCCTCTGGAACACCTCTAGTTGCAATACATTATTTTTCAGACCTTCGAAGCAAGCTTTTCATGTCTGAGAAGTTGTGATTCACAAACACTTCAATACTTCGAAGACTTACCAGGTCACAGATTTTTTTTCTCCCTCTTCTTGCTTCAGGAGACTAGATAATAAATTCAGCATATGAACATTGGCTCCTAAGGGTGATTCTTTACGATATTCAAATACTGCGTATCCAGCTAGGAAGCAGGGCCAGCTGATGTGATCAGTTGTTACCCTGCTGCACAGGGAAGTAGAACTGGGAAAATTTGCTTAGAAAAATCTGAATGTTCCTGGGGCAACTGTTTTCGTGCAAAACAAAAAATTTCAGGGAAAAGAGGCATTTCTGTGGTGGTGAATGCTAACTTGACTTACGCCAACTTCACAGTGTTTTGCTGTGAAAGACAAGTTAATATTAAACCATGTTTGGTATCTCCACTACTGTCCTGAACTTCCCAATCCCAGAGCTGTATCCACACAATATTTAGACTAGATTCCCAAGCAGATAGGATCCTGCCAGCTGATCTATGTATGTGCTAAAGTAGTTGTGAATGTCTTAGCGTGTTAAGTCAAACATCATTCAAGGATCCCACTTAAACATGTTAGGAACCAAAACACAGTGCATATTGTACCAGCAAAATACCCTCTTCAGCTGCTAGCATGAATTTGTCTGTCTATCTCTCCATTAGAGAATTAAATTGCTGATGAGTACAAAGTATTAAATACTTAATAGCTGCCTCAATCTCTCCTTAAAAATAGGAAGTATAAGAACGAATTATATCAGTCATACTATTAAAATATTCATGTGCAGCCTTCAAAAAAAAGGTAATTAGAGCACATTCAGAGATTTTTAATGGTAGCTGTAGTATCTTACAAGTAGTTTGATCTTACTGTTAAATGGCCCTTTTAAAAAGTTCTGTGGTAGCTTGCTTACTGAGTAGCTTCTGCTTTTAATCACAGAGAAAGCTTTTATACTTCAGAGGGAACCACATATGACTCATGACAATTTATTATAAGTGTACAACAAATATTTCTCTATCACTTTCTAGGATGTTGAAATTATAATTATTTATTCTGAATGGAAATAAGCACAAAAGTTGCCAGACTGGATCATACCAGTGAACTACCTGTATCATAAATCAAACTGAAAGTACAGTTTACTTCAAAGCTACTTAATGACCAGAAATCATTACTATTGCTCAATGGTGTACAATTCTTTTTGTTTTTTTAAAGGAATCAGTTACATTGCATAATATTGAAACAGTGGTAAAAATTAACAGTTGTGTAAAACAACAGTTTCAGGTGAAATTAGAATCTCAGAAACATAAATAGTCTTACTAACTTTAGCAAATTTTTTTAAAGGTGTAAAAGAACCTTTTATCTGATGCTACTGACATTTAAACCATGGTTGGATACTTGCCTTCTAAACTCATTTGGAAATCTCAGTCTTTCTACTTACGTAAATTCTGGAAAATCCTAGGCTGATGACCCTCTGCCTATCTATAATTAAAGGTCCACTCCATATCAGAGGGGAACGGTAATGGAATGAGAACCCAGCTAATTACTGATGATGAAGGCCTTTCTGTATAAATTAGTTAAGAGCTAAAGGATTTGATTGATGATTAGATAATATTAAATAAGAACACACTATTGGCTGAAAATTACTTTATTGTAAAGGGACTGCTATTGAGAAAGTAATTTACAATTGCATAAGTGTTGGAAATGTGGAAAGAGAAGTAGTATTGCGGGGATTTTGAAGAAGGCAGAGAAAAGAGAATGAAAGTTAATGGCTGAAATAATGTGTCACAGCTTGTGAACAAGGCTGGTAGGGGTGGTGGTTGGGAAAACAGCTGAGACCGTGTTTGCAGAGGATCTGGAGTTCACCTGGAAATTTACACTCACAGAACCTAAGTTTTCCTCTCACATGTAATGTTTTGTCTCAGTACGGTTGAGGTTTAGTACTGTATTACTTCTCTGATTCTTCACAGGGTTTCATGTCTGATAGGTCCTTCTTCACAAGACTTGAAAAAAAGCCACGTTCTGTTGAAAACAAGTTAAGAACTTGGGTTAAATTCTTGAAATCAATATGTCTCACAGACCCTGCTAGGTAAGCAATCAATCTTTGCATCATAGTAAAACTGCTAGAAGAAATACACTGTTTTAATTTCTGTTTTGATGAAAGCTAAGCTACATCTGTCAGAAGCCAAGCCAAATGTGAGGAAAGATGTTTTCGTCATGCATAGGCTGTGTTTTTTCCATCACTTACAAATGAAAAGAAAACTTACAAGGAATATTCTATGCAAGGGATATTGATAAAACAAATGCAAAGCATTTCCTCTTGCTAACAAACTTCAGTGTTTAGTCTGTCTATTTATTCTAAAAACCTGTGTGCCTGTGAACGAGTTTCTCCAGCATCAATTCCTCACTACAGCTGTCAGCTGCTTTTTAACGCTTTTGGTCCAAAGTCAGAACCAGTGTGTTACCAATTAGCATAATGTGGGAGCAATTCACCGAATGGGAGTGAATACGTCAGGTTCTCAAGGCTGCAGCAGTGTTCAGGCTCTTTTCCCCTGTAGAAGACGTTGCTACAAGGATTCATGAAATCCTGGAATACTTTACGTATGGCCTTTTGTTTGGGCTAGGCCACCTCTAAATAACACCTTTTAAGAGCAGAACAGATTAAAGCAGGGCTCTGACATATCCAAAAGAAGAGTCCTGCTGTGCATTCTTTCCTTTTCTCAGGCCATTTCTTTCTAAATACCCAGTAAGTTTAGTACAAGGCGGATGAATTAACCAGTCAAATAGGGCTCGAAGGTGAATTATGACATTGCCCCCACACTAAAGTGCTTGTTTTTCCACCAACAGAAGCTGTTTTATGATTAGCCTAGCACGTACCTTTGAAACAGGCAGGGAGAGTGAGGTTGCCATCCACACATGGAACAGCTACAGTATAGGCACAGGATTTTTCTTTGTTCTTGCAGAAGAAAGATACAGTTTCACCATGCTGAATGCCTTCCTTAAGGTCATTCTGAACTCTTTTCTTCTCACCATTGTACAATACTACAGCTTTCTTAGCTGGTATTTTACATGGTCCTGTAAAACAATCCAGTTATAAGCAACACGTGATGATAAGTAGAACTCTATTTTGAAAAGTGGGTAGATTAGATCCCATCAGAAATCTGTACACATGACATTTGGGAATGAAAAATAATGTGTCCCACACGTACATAGTATTTCTGCTGGTATTACAATGCTGAAGAAATTCAGACCCCTACGTACAGGGTCAGAAGTTTCCAGTGAAAATCCAGCCTTAGTAAAATTTCTGATTATATTAAATAAGAAGAGGAGAGGAAATACTCAGACAAATAAAGTTCCGTGGCTGATTACTGAAGTCAATTCAGATACATTATGTCATGCAACATTCAGTGTTGGGTGCGGTCTTTGATTATCAGGGCCTTGAAATCACCATTTTGGTTTTCTTTTGGGGACAGCTCTTGCACAAAGGTGTAACAGCTCATTAACATTCAGAGCGGTGGTCTTTTAGGAAAAAATTATTTCTAACAGAAAGCATATGGTTTCTAAAAGATAGTGTATGTATACCTTTACAGGATGGCTTTGTGGACCAGTTTCCAGTCTTCTCACATCGGGAATGCTTAGGTCCGTCCAGCACGTAGCCGGACTGGCAGCCAAAGCTGACGCTTTCATTGTAGTGATATGTTCTACGAACAGCAAACTCTATGAATCCATTTTCTATTCCTGTTGGAGTGGGGCATGTGACAACTGCGGTACAAAAACAAAAACAAAGCTTTATCAATGTTGTTGTTCTAAAAGACACATTATATACTTTGAAAAATACATAAAGCTTTCATGGTGGTTCATTTCAGCCTCTTGCACAGGAAGACATAGCGAGAGGAAAGATAGTTTAAAAAACCACAATAAATAACTATTCCTTGTTTTAAATACATATCTATTGCAGTCTGTGGTTACATCCAAAAACTACTTAAATGTGGTATAGGTTGTCTGAAACCAATGAAGTTATTTTAGGACTATGGGTAAGGTTGTCTATTTCTCAGATTAATCCTAGCACTTAATAGAATAAAATGTTCTCTGCGCTCTGGAGGCCAGGCTCTGATTCCCCACGTCAACTACGTTTAGCAGGTTTTGTTTATATAACCTTTATACCTGCAGCAAATATTTTATCAATCCCATGTTGCATGTAATCTTGTTAGCAATCAGCTTGCATTCATCAGTCTAACTTTCAGAATAATTGTACTGCATGTGTGCAATAACAATTGTAAAAAAAAAATTAACGTTGTTCATATAGTTTTATGTATACAGTTCTAGGGAATATTTTTAGGTGTTGATAAAAATAAGGTACTTGCCCTTGCACTCTGGAATGCTGCTCCAGTTCCCATTGGCCATGCAGGTAGCCGTCTCATTCCCAATAAGTGCGAGAGGAGGTACACATTCAAAAATAATTGTGTCCAGGAAATTAGAAATATTTCCAGGTTTTAAGCGACGGTAAGAAAGGACTCCAAATTCAGGAAGCGAGGGAGGTGCACAAGTTATTGCTAGAAAAGCATAGCATTCAGAGAAATTAAATATTAAAGATCACATTACTAGAATCACAGGAGCAACATGCTTATAACCAAATTAACCCACGCCACCCTTTACAGAAGCGTGGCTAACAACACATAGAGTTCAGATTAAAAGTCTCAGGAGCCTTAGAGTACATAATTCATGATTTCTGCTTTATTTTTCAGATAATATTGTGCAGTATATTGCTTTTTCAGTAAAGTGTTTATGCAGGGCAGATTACAGCAAAAACATAAAAATATCTTCTTTTTATACACAGGGAGAATGAATTTGAGTGGATAAGCATCTTAACCTTCAGCTGTAAATAGCATCCCTTATCCTGGCCTTTTGTACAGACCTTTAAACTCTATTTCTCTAAAACTAGAATCCACACATCTAAAACCAAACATAGAGGGTTCTTCTTGATTTTCCTAACCATTTTTTGCAGGGCACTATACGAGGCCTCTGAATAAGAGTATATGTAATTCTGAGCAATGTAAAGGAGTCATTCTGTAATAAGAATAAGGATAGAGTAGTTCTTCTATCTTTAAACACGTACGTTGACACTGTGGAAAAGTTCCACTCCACTTCCCATCTGCCATGCATTGGCTGGTTCTTGTCCCAGCAAGGTTGTAACTGAAAAAAAAAAAAAAAGAGCTGGTTATCAGAAAGCTTAGTGAACATGGAAGAGAATCAAGTTGTTCTTTGCAAGAAAGATTACCATTTCTCATAAACAGACTTAAGAGTCCAGTTCTGAAATCCTATAGTTCTAGCACTTACTGACCGCAAAGAAAGTTTAGATTCAAATACGAAAAATTATCGGTGTTCAAGTACTGCAAGTATCCAGACAAAAGACTTAATGCAACAAGATGTTTTGCCATTTCAACTGTATACTCTATCTTATATATTAATTTCTACAAGTGATTAATACTGTGGATATATGTAAGTAGTGAGCATTGATCTGTGATTGCTAATGTAAATGTTATGGTTTCCTGGGAGGAGTTCCAAGCTAATTACAGCAATTAGGATCAAACTATTGCAAAGAACTCAGCGCTCTTTAGAACTAAAGTCACTGAGGTGCATTATTTTATTTTAATGCCAGATAACCCAATTTCATTTCCATATGCACTTTAAATGCTTCTTTCCTGTCCTCTGTACTTATATTATTAGCACTTACTCTGAGTCTTAAAGAAATGTTCGTTGTGTATCAATCATTGCAATATTACACAGCTGAAAACCAGTAAATATTAATTAGCAAAATCAAATCAAGTCCCATTGCTACATTTGGTGTCATAGTCAAATTTATTTATTCCTTATCTTGCACCTGTCTTGCAGAAGAAGGATGTATCTGAGGTTGTTGATACTCTTCAGTGAGCTCTAGGTTATGTCTCACCTATGACCCTCCCAGGTAAGCACTATTTATTCATTAATTACCCAAGTAAAATGAACTGTAAACTACTATCAAATATTTCTCTGCATATACTGTAACTATTTTTCTGTAAATGCATCCTCATTTCTAAAACTGGCAAGTAGCCTTGAGTAAAAGTGCATTTGCTCCAGGGACCAAATTAGGATTAACCTCATGTTTTCATTTACTGAGCTCAGAAAGGCATAGAAACAAAATTTTCAGTCTCCACAGCCTAACAGCATGCCAACTTAGATGATCGGAGATTATCTTCCCTCTGCTGTAGGATTTCATCTCATGATGTAATAAGAGGATTTAAAAAGCAGGGGAAAGCAGTCCGGAACAGATCTTTACATAAAATCTCTACTATTTTGATGGTTTTCATATCTGTAAGACATTGCTTTGCAGTAGCAAAGCTCTGGGACATTATAGCCAAGACCGAACAGAGGAGGATCACCAGATATGCAATTTTTTTTTAGTTTCTGAAGTGGAGGTGGGCTTTTATGTGCAGTTTTCTAAGTTCCCTGGCTTGAAATACTGCAGCAGGGGATGCTAGAAAGTAATATTGTGGTTTAGGTTATTTATTTAACAGCATGAGGAAGGGAACGCTTACCCTGGTTCACATGAAAAACTTATAGAACTCTGATAGTGGAGGTTTGTAAAATCAATTTTTCCATGTTGCAAGGGTCCAGGAGTGGGACATCTCTTTGCTGCTAATTAAACATGAAAAAAGGATAATGTTATTTCATGAGGCGTGAAGCTAGGATAATCAAAACAAGTTGATCTTAAAGGGGTCCTGGTGTCTTTCACATTTCTCCACTCCCATGTACTACATTTCATCAAACTAGCTATTCTACATGTCTATCAAAATGTAGTAGTTTCAAAGTTTTTGTGATTAAATAATTTTTAACACTTTGATCGTCTGAGGAAAATACCTTCTATGCAATGAAATGATAAAAAAGAACAAAGAGAGATGAAATAAATGTAGGTGTTATCAAGCAGTATGTGTCATTAGAGTATAAGCACTGCTGGACTGGGTCAGATTAAGGTTCACCTTGTCCAGGTCCAATCTCCATCACCATCTGGGAGCAGAGGCTTAAGGAAAAGCATGGGACATGTATGGGAAGATCCTTCCCCTGTTACTTGCCCCTCTTCTCCCCTAGACCCTGTTGTGTTCCGACAAGTAAGGAAAGAACAATCGGAAAACAGAAGTATATCAGTTTAAATATATCAGATCATCACATGGACTACAAAATATCCTTTTCAGGTCAATGCATGGCGTGTCAGCAAGATGGCGTAAAATCTAGGAATAGGATTTACTTTATTTTACTTACGAAGGCATAACAGCGTGTTGAGAGGCCACTTTCCAGTCGGGAGGCAGGTGTACTTTCTTTGGCCGTTGTTGGGGACAAACCCAGGCCTACAGGTATATTCTATTTCCTCACCCACATCATACACGCTTTTGTTTACATCAATTGTGGCAAATAGCACTTCTGGTGGCCTGGGACAGACTGGAGGAAAGGAGACACTTTACAAGAAATTGGGCAAAAAGTTGGGAGTTGGTTCTGTTTCTCAACTGGAATGACAGTTTTCTGTATTATTATCGACTATAGCGTGTTCCTTCACTGAGCTAAGCGGTCCTTCTGTAATCTATAGGTACGCAACTTACTGAGGCAGCTGATGGCTGCTATAACTATTAGCCAGAAAAAAATGTGTTCTTCTTCTTCTCCTCGGCAGCTCTATCAGTGGCCCCAATTAGATTTTGTGTCACTTCTTTTTGCTAAAATTTACTTTAGCTTCAAAATGGATTTATGAAGGTATTGTGCAAAGTGAGTCAATTATGGTAAATTATTTTGGACAAAGGAGGGTGAGAGGGACTTAGAAGCAAATTAATGCATTTAATTTTTAATCCAAATTAGTTTGGGGTGGTCAGCCTGAAATGAGATCTTCTTTTTTGTTGTTTTGTTGTTTTGTTTTTTGTTGTTTTTTTTTTAATTACATTTCTTTTTCTCTGGTTTCCCCAGTTTTTCTGTTCAGTGGGGCAAACACTCTGTTACATTAGACATTTCTGATTCCAAAACAGCTTTAACATGCTAACAGCATGAACAACTTATCACCTGGAGAGTGAGAACAGTAGGGGAGCAGCAAGGGAGGAATGGAGGGTGCAGACTGCGCTCCTGCAAAGGACATGGAGAGAGGCTCCTGCTGAGATTGTGGGGAGAGGACAGAGGAGCATAAAGCTCGTGCTGTAGAAATGCATAGCAAACAGAGGGAGAAAGTACATGGAACAGTTCCCAGAGCCCTTGGAGTGTGGGGGGAAAGGAGGAGAAAAGCAAGGCAGGAGCCATGCCAGGCAGCCCCTGCAGCGGAGGGGAAAGCAAGGTGAGCAGGGAGCTGGGCAGAGGGATGGAGCAAGGTTAACTCCTGACACTTGCAGTGCCCCAGGCATGCAGGCAGCCTGGTTTCCACAACTGCCAATATTTCTTCTGTTTTCCTCCAGGTTATACTTTTGTATACAGCAATTCACCTCACCATAGGAAGAGACGGAGGAAGGAATGGAAGGGAAAAAGAGAGGAAATAGATTTCAGAGAAAATTCCCCTTCAAAACACTTGACCAAAATTGTCTGAAGGCTTTAAAATCCTGTTGCTTTCTACAGCTTCCCTCATTCACACTTCAGGATAGCATTGGCCGTTATAAAGTGGAAGATGCTTACCTTTCGCTGCAAGAGCACAGTGGCTCAGAGCAACTACGCACGCAACCAGTGCCAGGGAGTACATTGCTGCCAGTCCACAAGCCCGAATGACCCTCGGTCCAGTGTTTCTTCTCTTAAAAATAAAGGCAACCACAAAAGGATGGTTACATATTAACTCTTTGTATTTATTCCCATCCTAGTAAACAGAAGATAAAAGGTTCCTTGTGTTGCGTGTAATAAAGGATGAAACAACCATCACATGTTGCGTTCGTACATAATGCAGGAATTCAAATAGCGATCTCTGCTGAAAACATCTCCTTTCCGGTTGTTTCTGCAGAGCATCTCCTGTTGGGACCGATGTTTTTTAAAAAACAATATTATCTTCTCAGCATCTTTAGAGGATGAGGATGTTTGGAATACGATATTGGATCAAGTAATAGAACTGTCACTAAGAAGCTTTTGTTTGTCACTTGAGCGTGTACATTTCTATGTACCAAAGAGTCCTAAGAGTTATAACTAAATCTTTTTAAGGCAAAATGATTAGTGTTGGAGTGACATTGATATTGTCATATGCCTCCAGTGATGATACCAACTTCCTGCCAGTTTACACTAGATGATCTGTCCTGAAATTCAGGCTTCAGGGGCCTGTTTGATTAGGTTCACGTCATCAATAAGCATCTTTCAATTAACAGATAACTAAAAGCAGCAGAGACAGGGCTCACAATGTCAGCACTGCAGGAAATGTGAAATAATCATTCTAGTCTGTGCTTATTTGTGACAAAGGGGTCAAACTTAAATCATATTTTTGGGTGGTATAAAAACTTATTTTGGTGCTGTGATTTGGGGTCATCAAGTCAAAACTCCACAGATACCAGCTGAGGTTCTGATCACTGCAGTTCTCCTACTTTAGCAGATTTGAACTGCAGGAGCATCTGAAGTGCAACCAAAATAACATTTGTGTAATCATTGTTCCACACTTTGGTGTTTCTAATCTAAGCATCCTCCTTCCCTGCTGACTCACAGCCTGTGAGGGGGAGTGAGGGATGTTTGAAGCTCTAACAAGAAGCCAGGTTATGTCAAACTCTTACTGCTGTGAGCTTAAATAGTTTGTTTATTTTTGTTTTAGAAAGTTTCTTTGTTTGCATTTAAAACAAAAATTTTAGCCACTACATTAAACAATTAGGAACATGCTATTCTTCTCAGAAAGAAAATGCTGTGAATGTCCTACTCGAGATATTTACCAAATACACAGTGCCAAAGGGCAAAGTACCACTGGTAAATCAACAGAAAAAAATTGACTTCATTTTCTGTATTTACATCTGATTATTTTTCCATGTCATAGCCTGATTCTTCGTCTTCTCTTTCTCTACAAAATTTCACAAGTATCTTTTCCCTTCCCAACACGCTGCAATGCTGTAATGAACTTTCTTGCCTCTGGTTTAAATTCTTCCTTAGATCTGCCTGCTATTTTGATTACATTCTTTTCTGTGTTTAAAATAGCACAGGAGTAGATGGGCACAATTTTATCCATTTCAATGTTGACCGTATGAGCATTTCTCACTGTGCTCAGCAGATGGCAGAATGTACTCTACCATATATTATACAGACAGAAACGGAAACTGGAAAGTTTTCTATACTACTTTAAGAGGGAAAAAAATTGGCTTAAATTATGTGCACATTAATTTTTCCATATTTTCTGTGTGATAACTTTACTACTTTTAAAATTGAAAGTAAAACTGAATAATTGCATGTGAAACTGAAAGTGGAATGAGTATTTAAGTATGCATCTCACACAACTGCATAATAACTGCAAATATTGTGATTCTTTCTGAAAACTTATTTCTCTGCAATAAGAAGCATTAGAATGTATTTTACAAATAACTGTGTCTTTCCCAGTAACTGGAGAAGATGTGGTTATTATTGTATGGATTCACTTGGCAGATCATGAGCAAACCAACCTAGTTTGTTCTGTATTTGGTGATAGTGTGTAATTATATATATCATCTGACTTTTCCATCAGATCCAACCCACTCCTTTAGCACATGTGCTATTTATTATTGTAGCTCCTATGAACCCAATGAGAAAGCAGAACTTTGTTTCATTAGTGATCATATAAATACACAGCAGACTGATGGTCTCTACCACAGATAGTATTATATTCTAAGGAAAGAAATGGTAGCTGCAAGTGGAGAAAGTAGTGCAAGAACGCCCTGAGATTATATCGGCTAGCACAATACGTGGAGTACAAGTATCACAGCAATCTAATTGTTACCCGGTTTTGTGCTAGCATTACCTAAAAGGAGAAAATGCAGGAGGGATGTGAAAAAACTGGCTTCACAGAAGTGGTGTTGCCCAAATAAAAATATGAAGGGCTGCCTAGCAGAGATCAAGAGTGCATGGTTGAAAAGATGGCAATTAAATGATGGAAACTGGCTTCACTGGCTGATCAGAGTGGTTTCAGGAAAGAATAAGAGAGGAAGAGGATAAGCCAGCAAAGGCCTTAAAAGTGAAGGTAAAAATGTCATATGGAAGAGAAGGAGGAAAAAAATAGTAGAATGATGCTAAAAGAAAAATGATGATGAAAAACAGTCTCTGCAGCAGCATTCTTCATTGATACCAGGGGTCAGCTGGAGCTGTCATGACAATAGGAAAAGACATTGTAATAATCAGGACCCAAGATAATAAGGTAGACAAAGACTTTCATACAGGAATTGCTCTCTCCTAGTGATATTATGCAGAAAGTTTGCAAGAACTAGACAGACTGAAGGCCAGTGCAAGGTAACAGTTCCCCCAGGTAATGAGCCAGACCTTATGTCCTTCCTGTAATCTGTCTGTCTGCTTCTCTAGTTGATGCTGTAATTTTCCTGATATCATAGGGTATGTCACACCTCTAATCCTGTCATAGTCTTCCTGGCAGTCTGTCCTTCCAGACAGTGAGTGTTGGGTCTGCATTACCCACCATTCTCAAGATTTTATGACTGTTCTTTGACCAGAAGATGCACGACACAGCCAGTTAAAAATGCAGATGTTGCTAAACTCAACAGGAATGTACTGAATAGGGACACTGAGGTAGAATATTAAAGAGAAGCCTGAATGCAGTCCTTCCTTATGTGCCAGCATCCACTTGCTGAGGCACTCTCTCTGGCATGAAAGCTGGCCTTGGGACTGTACTTGGACCAACAATCTCATCCTTTTCCTGCAAGGATAAGATATTCAGATTCTAGCTTCCCTCATGCTGTTCCTTTTGTTTCACTGGGTTTTCATGTGTACCCATTCCTCTCTCCGGAGTATGATGAGGTGATGGTTAGATGGCTAATGGATCTATTTGTGTTCCTCTGCAGGAGCAGGTGTTAAGTCACGGGTCCAGTCATGGCCCTTCAATGTCGCCAAGATAGTTCTATTAATATTTGTTCAAAGTTCATTTATGCACTGCACAAGCATTTTTATCACCTCTACTCGATACATCCAATATTGAAGTGAGTGCTCCATTGCACTGAAAAGAGAAGAAATAAAAAGTATGAAAGTAAACTATGAGTCATTTTTAGCCTTCAAGAAAAATAACTACATTCAGTTCTGGACAAGTTGAAACTATTACTAATTCCTAAATATTAGTTGCAATTCATATTTAATGTATAACTGTATAGGCAATTTAGACGTATACATTCATTATCAGCAAAATATTTAGCCAGCCAGAAGCCAAGATCCATTTGCAGTGAATTATTTTCCAGTGAATATTTTTATATTTCATGTGTTTGGAGATGTTGGAAGTAAGCACACAGTAACTGTTATTGACCTGAAAGAATGTCTCGGTGACATAAAAAGTAACCAGTGTCTATATCATTCTTAAAAAGTTTATTTTCACTTAGTAGCATATTTTAGGCATAAACTGCAGTTCTAGCTACCACTGATGTTCCATAATGGTTTTTCTGAAGTTAGTGAAATAATTATTGTTTTTGTCCCAGACCTTAAATCGCTTTAAGCACCCACCAGTTTACTGAAAGTGTAGTATTAAAATACCCAATCCTGTATTAATCTGAGATGTCAGAAGGCTGACACTAGCAAGTTTTCCAGGTGGTAGCAGGCCTATATTCTCTCGCAGAAGCATGAAGGTGTTCTAGTTTTCACTTACATTAAACTCAGAGCGTACAAAACCAGAGAGCTTTTTAAAGCTACTTCCTCCTCTTCACCTTCTCATTTCCTGCATAGAAAATCCGGAGAATCTCTCTCATGCTTCTACTGTGACCCAAATATTGTGAAACAGTCTGTTCCTCCGATAAATTCATCAAAACTCTGTCTAAAAAAATCCTGTGAAAATTTCTTCATCGGGAATGTTAAATTGTGAAGCCTTGGGGGAAATTCTCTATGAGTTTGAATCTGTAGTGAACAGATCTGCAAGGGACAATTTTTGAGATGTCAACTTAAAAGCACGGCATGGAGCCACAGACCTTCTCCCCCCTTTTTTTTGACTTGTCCCACCTTTTTGCCTTTTCCCTCAGTGCAGGTGTAGAGATCCACAGTTGAGATCCAAGGAAGAAGCCAGCTAGCCATTGTAAGGGAGAGGTCAGAAAAGACAGGGTGCTCTCCAAGCTCAAAACAAAGTGTTTCTCTTCTCCCATCAAGCTTGAAACAAAGTTTTCTAAATTCCCTTCATCATTATTGTTCCACTTTCTATTAAGCCAGATGCCACAGATTTCTGTGAGAGCGGCATCTGGCCTTGTTTATATATATCCTCAGGTTGTCATCTTGTTTACAAGCTGGAGAGAGTTCAGACCTGGTCAGGATCTGATGCAAGTTCTCCAAGGAAAGCACACTGCTGCAGGAATGCAGTTTACACTTCCAGTACATTTAAAATGTCATTAGCATTTTACCACTTTGTGATCCAGTAGAGCAATCCTTGCTAGTTTTCATCCTAGGATGACTTCATCCCTCCCGATAAAGGATTTCTCTGCGTGAACGAGAACACTCTTAAATTGCCTATGCCTCCCTTGGCCCATTGCCATAATACTATCAGAAAGCCCAGCTACCACCAGTTTTATTTACTGTCATTCTTTGGTTTTCCCAAATGACAGATAAGGGGATCCATAACCACGAAGCCATTTGGTATATTCATCCATATTAAAAACTTCATTGAAAAGTGTGTATGTCTGAAAGCGGCCTAGAATTGATGCTTTTCGGCTGTGTCGGAGGCATCCATTGGTATCGCCTAATAAATCGACAGCTTCAATCTCGACAGATCCTATGATCTCTGTTAACCCATGGATATCATCTGTTAAATTCTTTCTGGGCAGAAGTCCAGAGTGTCCCAGATGAATAAATCTACCTTCTTTGGATTCAGCTCCCATACAGTGAAATCAAAAAAGGGGATACTGATCTCCCTTATGGTCTAAGTGAAAACCTTCAAACGGCAGGTGGACTCTTGTCATTGACTTCATCTGGGGCCTTTTAATGAGATTTTATCAATGTTTTTGTATGTGACTTGAATCAATTTATATCCAAACAACAAAATTACAAGATTAGGATTTTTTACCGATCTTTATTAACCAACACAAAGTGTTGACTTTAATTTTTCCTCATATATTTTTAATCTGGTATTCTTAGCAAATTTACACCAAAAGGTGAAATTATCAACTTCACTGTTGACTGCCAAGTCTGAAAAAGCAAAAAATGTAGTCTCAGAACTGAAAATTTAACAAAACATTGGATCCAGAGGGAAGGCCATTGACTTTTACAAGCTGATTTTTAAAAGTGTTCTTGAATATTTAAACACAAGTGGGTGAGTTTAGGGCTAGTGCAGTAGGGAAGATGAGTTTGTCTTGAGCTAGACATTTTGCTAGGAAATCATGCTGCTGTTGAAGCTTCCTCCTACACCTCTGTTGATGTGGCTGATGTCTGGTGCTCATGACATCGCATTATTCTGTGTCTGGATCCTGTTAACAGACTCGTCTTGTACCACGAAGTAAGATACTTTCATAGCGTGGACCATTAGAGAGTAGGAAGATATCAATAAACTAATTTCACTTTGTGGCAGCCTCTGATTTCCAGCAATAAATCCAGGGCAAAGCCTTTCTAAGAGGAAGCAGATTTTGAAGGGACCAGTATCAATAACTGGAATCAGATTTTCAGAAGGGCTCAAATTCTATTTAGACAACTAAATGAAGGCCATGCTTTTAAAAGTGCTCACTTTATTAAAGTAAATATTTAGCATATTGGGTTCTTTGGAAAATGTAGCTATCTCTTTTGGTTCCCAGAAGGCCACTCAGCTGCTTTGACAATCTCCACATGTGTGTATATCTCTAAAATTTTTTATTCTAATGTTGTAATCTGCATCATCATCTAGCCAGGTTTTTCCTAGAGTTTTGCATTTATTTTGTAATTTTATGTAAAAATAACAAAACCCAAATATCAGAGATTGATTTCCTTTATTCATTGCACATGGAGGTTTTTCAGTGCACATGGAGACACAAAGATGCTGCCAACATTTTGGCAACAGAGTGAAACAAAACTGCAATCGTTCCAACATTGCCAGAACTGATACCAGTGACATTCTCATAAATCTAAGTTTTGAAAAGAGAAGAAGCCCAGGTGTTTTGGAGAGAACAGGTCATAAGCATTCTACAGAGTGCATAGTATTTATGATACAAGTTGAAAATGTGCAGAAAGCACATGTATGTATGCTTGCTACACTTTTTTGTTTCATCTTTTTTTAATTCTAGGAAAAAAAGTGATCTCATTTTTCTCCCTCATGTCACCTAAGCATGTGGTCATTACTGAGAGGGTCATTTTATTTTCCATGGACATCAGAGTATAGTCAAGCTGAACAGTAGTGCACTGTACAATTTGGCTTAACCACTGTTCCAAACATTTTTCAAGCTAGCTGCCTAGCTCTTCTATCACAGACATGACATAACCTATCTGGAACAAAATCCACTGGTACTTGCATATGGGATGACCTGGGGTTTTTTTCTTTAGCAGCATTGTGGGTAAGATGTCTGACTTTTAAAATTATGTTTTATGGAAAAAAAATATTTTAAAATGTAATTCATGTTGAAAGAGCATCTATAACAATTTGTTTTCTTACAAAGAGCGATTTTGGGCTATTAAGGTCACCACACCTTGTGAAACGGAATGGTATCATGAGACTTACTTAGTGCAACCTAAGGAGATGTTCTCTTGTTATGATATGTATTAGTCTGCTAATCTTTTCAGTCTTTAATCCACAATACTGGATTAAAAGACCAAAAATAGTCTCAGCTGTCATTAAAGGACAGTTTCTGGGATTTTTTTTTGAAAATGAAAATTCCAGTGGGGAGTTGAATGAATGTTAAATGCTAACAAACAGAATCCTTTCTCATGTGACATCTCTGCGGCAGAGAGGTTTTCCCACACTTCATTTTTCAGTTAACTATCACTTAGGGTTTTTGAAACTTTTTTTTTTTTAAATTAAGGTCAGCTCGTTTTCTGCATCAGTGTTTTCTCTTTTCGGTTCTTCTAAATTAAACAAATATTTTAAAGCTGTGTTTGTCCAGCCAAACTCTTGTCATTTCAATTATTAACATTTCTGTAAGTGTCAACACTTGTGTAGAGCACAGACAGACATGGTATAATTGGAAATCGTACCATCGAAAATGGTATTCTGCTTTCTCTATATCAACATGTCATAACAGAATGGTGACACAGAAAAAGTGAAGATCCTGAATATTCCAGCTGATACGATTTTGTTTTCCTCTCACATTTATTCTATAGATTCATCCAAATGCAACATGAAAGTCACTATTTCTTGTATATGTGATAATTTCTTGTATATGTGATAAATGATATTCTGCTGTCAAAAATAATGATTTGAAGGATGATATTTGTATTTAATATCTATATACACCTCATCTTCACATGGCAAAATTCTACTCAGCTTCCTTTTGCAAAAATATCATCCCTTTCAGTAGAAGATTTGTGGGAATATAGTAAATAAAATATGCTACACCTTTTTGTTCACATTAAAATAGTGGGAAATTTCACTTTGACTTCAGTGTCAGCAAGATGACACCACACAGCCTGTAACTTACATAAAGTAACTGTAAGTATTGTCCTGATATATCAGGATCTATCTGATGCTAGACATAATGATATTCCAAAACTAATGTTTTCCAGCAATGAAGCAGTATAAAGTAATTTACTCTTTGTACCAGTTTAATGTTAGAAAAGCACACTGGAGATTCCAACAGCCTATCGAGAAAAGGCATCAGGGCAGTGCAGTGCCTCTGCTTTCCTAGCCCATTTTTGATGGACATATTTTACTTTTCAAGGGATCGCATGTAGGCATACCTACGGAGTTTCTTTTACCTGCAAACTTAAACCCTATGTGTACAGCTTGCACTTTTAATGCAAAAAGACTGGAAAAAGTTTTTTGAGGGTAACTTTTTGTCAGCTGGCACTGATACAGTAAATACTTTTTCTTCAGTTAAAGAAGAAAACGAAGGCCGTAGGAGTGGTGGTGCTGGTTCAGGCAGGGCCATCTAACTGAGTATTTTGTCTCCAACAGTGACCACAGGTGCACACCTAAAAAGAACTGAGAACAAGGCAAGCAGATGTGATACTTCCTCCTAAGAATCTCTCACTTTCTGAGCATTTTCTGTTTAGGGAATTTGCTGAGCCAGCTGTGGTCTGTGTTCAGTCACATCCAATGTCTGTCTCTCCCAGGCTTTCTCACTCCCCTGAGCCCGTGTAAGCGTCCTGCACCAGTGCTGGTTTCTTACGTTTCTTCTGGGCAAGGAACTCCAGGGGTCAATTGTCCATTGCAAAACCCACCTACTTTGATTCTTACAAACCTGTGTGCCATGTTTCTCTAAATAAATAATAGAGGCTCTCTTGTTTGGTTGGTACAAGAGAGGTTTGTTCTTTTTTCCACATCATTTGAGTGCTTTGTTTGTATTTCAAAGTCTGAGTCTTTCTGCCTTTTTTTGTGTGTACAGTTGAAGACTGAGAATTTGCCTACACAAGAGAATTGTTCTGATGTACTCAAAAGAATGTGAATTACTTTTTGGAAGAGATATTCAAAATTTTCCACAGTGATTGCTGGTGGGAAGGACAAAATCTGCAAAACAACAACGGTAGCAAATACTCGAGCTGAGGCAGAAATTTTTATTTATACAATCTTGAAAGAGACAAAACCCACGAAAAATCCCAAAGGACCCCCATCCCATTTCCATGTATAACAGCATCAAGCTCTGATTCAGCTTTGTAACTAGGAGATGTTTTAGCATGCCTCTAATATGCCTGAGATATGAGAGAAGGAAACAATAGGTTGTCACTCAGTATTCTGATGAGAACACTGATATAAAAAATGTATTTTACACTCAACATTCTGTATATGATCAGCCATTTATTTTCAATTCTATGGAGAGTTGCTGTGAGGATAATTCACAGGCAGCTACAAGCTATCTGCGTGAGGAATGGTTTTGCACCACTTTCAAGGAAACGCAAGTGGAAATAATGGCATCATTTACATGTTGCAAAGGGAAATAGGATTTTGCTGATTAGGGCGTATCAATAAACTGTAATTTCATCCCTGGTAAATTATTAATTATTATGATATGCCATTTTTTCCCCTAGAATTTTTCAGAAATATTTTTCTGTGACACTTCATCTCTCACAGGACTTTTTTTTTTTACTTAGTCTTCTTTTTGACTGTGTTTTAATACATACATTCAAAATTTCACATTAGTACTAGCATGTGAAAACAAGCTGTCTGTCACATGGACTAATTTAATAATAAAATCTGTCTAATGACCCAGTCTTTCCCATCCTGCACTCTGAGTAACTTGGAGGGGAAAAGGGCAGAGAAGAGAATTCGTGTAAGTACAGAAAGTCACAAGTAGAGTTGTGCAGGCTCTAAACACAGATGCAGAAAGACACAGGTGAAGAAACCGGTGTGGATATAGAGATACAAAATATTTCTACCTCCTTCTCCCCACTGGGATAACAGACACACAAACACTCATACAAATGTATTTATTTATGTTACCACATCCTACCTTTTTCTAATTTTTGGAAACATTTAGGGTACGTTGTTGCCAAAGTGTTTGGATGAGAACAAGAAACAATTCTGGGGATGAAGGTGTAGTAGGATCTGGAAAAACCGTAGGAGTAGTGGACATTATCTCATAATTAATAGCTACTGGTCAAAACATGACAAACTTATGACAGGGAGCTTCAAAACTAACTCTATAGGTGATTTCAAACGAAGAATGTGTTGCATGGAAAAAGAAGTTAGGGAAACCTGGCTTCTGCAACCTGCTCCGAAGTCTGGGTATCAGTGGAAACGGTTAACTGCTTTTGACTTAATTACAGTAAGTAATTATTCCACAAGAGTTGCTGATAGAAATGTCTCATAAGCTGACTGCAAGGAAATTCCTTTAGAAAGACGAGACTGGGTGAAGCAAATAATTTTTAGACAGCGGATTTCAATGATCGAGTCATCCTTCCTAAAAGGGATTTGGAAAATAGCTACTTGTTCTGATAACTGTCTAGAAAAGGAAGTGGTTGTATTGTGCTTTGAAATGTGAGGAGAAATTAGGTTTTGAACTTCCTTATAGGTCTCAAGCAGGAAGTGATTCCTGCTTGTTGATTATTTCTTACAAACAGGAAATAATAAAATAGAGAGCCACAATTGACAAAGAGGCTGATGAAGGTGTTCTCCTTGGCTTTGCCTTTGAGCTGATCTGATGCAGCACATGTAAATAGGGATGGAACAATCCAGACACTATTCCTTTAGGACGAGACACTTTTTAATTGCTTTTTGATCCAAAAATTATACAGGCAGTTGTGTGCTGATCCAGCAGAGGAGTAAAAAGAGAAGGCATTTCACAGGCAGCAGAATGACTCTAAGAAACCTCTTTCAAGACGAACACAGATGCTTGCAGTTACAGACCTAGGGTGGTATTAATGTAAATATAGAAAGGACTTGAGAAGTTGTGCTTGCTACAGCAATAATAAATTTCTTCAGAGAAAAACTCATAAACCATCCAATAGGAACTTCTATCAGGGACAAACTCTCTAGGATGTTATCGTAATATTCATACAGGAGTAAATTTGTTATCAGAAGACCCCATAAATGGCGCTTTGGAGTCAGGAATTTTGGAGCTGCTTGCCAGGAGATTGGAAAAGCTGGTACTCTGATCTAATAACCATGTATATGCCTGAACACAAACAACGACAATGCTGACTCCTTGTCCAGATGGCCTGAATCAGAAACAAATTGCAAACACTACCCTAGGCAGAAGAGCAAGTCATGGGCTGCTGGTGGGAACGTGCGCATGCAGGAAGAGAAGGCAGACATCTTTCCTCCAGTAATTTGCAGAGGAAGGATGAGTTCCCGTACCACCCGCAGGGCCTGAGTGCAGAGTAGGAAAAACGGGTGACCGAGCAACTAAAGGCCTCCCAGCAAGAGGACGCTGATGTTAGGTTAGCACATACCAAAATCACCTGGTGAATGGAACGTAGTATGCCTTCCTAGCATCGCTGGAAGGGTGCCCTGGTCACAGCGACAAATCTTGACATTTGATGGTGAATATATATACATATACACATATAAAAAAGCATTGTCCAAGAGGCATGGGTCCAAAATACAGCAGTAAGTGGAGTTATGTATTATATCTGGTAAAGGGAAGGTTGTGTTATAATGGTTTACCTAGTTGTTTGAGGGTTGCTCTGCACACATAATACATTTCTTCTCTTGCCTAATGTGTACAATCACAACATACAAACAATTATTCTGTTTGAGATAAAATGATTGCTTTACAGAGACAGAGTAAAGTGATCCAAACATGATCTCATAGTGTCTTGACTGGTGTGGTTTGGCTTTTCCCTGGGGCAGGTGCTGGAACTAAGAGCCTGGGGCACTTGCTGACGTTTCAGTGAATGAATCTTGACCAGAGTCACTCTCAGGAAAGAAACTGGAATCCAAAATGATTCAGCAGGTTTGTGAGATTTTAAGGAACAACCAAACATACAGATTGCCCCAAACCTGACGCAATGAGAGTCGCATCTGATTCAGTCCGATTCTCCAGTTTCGGTAACTATGTTTGTAATACAGCACTGAAGGAACAGAAATAAATACGCTCCATATTTCTTGATAGAACACTTAATGAGAGTACAAAATGTTTCTTAGTGCTCCTCATGCTTTGGCATAAGTTAATTAAGGCAAGAGAAATCTATTCCCTCTGAAGAGGAATCAGTGATCCGAAACGTGTAGAATAGGTAGAAACAAATTAAAAATCTTTATATTTCATTGAATTTCCGATCCAATTTGAAAGTAGTTGCTGGCAAAATAAAAGTGTGTGAAGGAAGGGTGTACGGAAATGGTTTATAGGGCATCTGGCTCGATTCTAGAAGTTCAGAAAAAAAGCGGGGCTATCTCTGTCATCAGTTATTTGCTGAACTGCCATGGGCACACCCGGTCAGCCAGGCTGCACCCAGAAAGCTAGGTTTTAAAATTACGAATAAGATCACATGTAACAAGTTATTTCTGTTCTGTGGTAAATGTCTGTGTGCACTTTTCCCATCAGCAAATAAGACTTAATTTGTGTTAATTAGTTGGCTTTCATTCTTGTGAAATAAGACATATTGCACATGCTTACACAGGCAGACTTAGGAGTATGTAGATATCTTGGGGTAGAGGAACTTTTAATAAGCATCCATTCCCCCTATATGAAAATCTGTAGCCATGGGAATAACATTTATTTAAAAAATTATTATTAGGACTTGGTTTTTTTGTTTAGCACATATATTGTTTTTATGCACACGCAGTCATGCTTTATGTGGTGTTTTTCTGAATGTATGGAGGTACTGTATAAACTGCAATATGGGAGGATGTAGGTATGCCATAGGCAGGTAATGTTTCTATGTCCAGGGAACATTTTGTGTGTAATGTGAATAAATGAAGATGACGGTTCTATTATTTTACAGAATACTTTATTACGTTGTCAGTGCGCTGCATAAAAGAACAGTAAAGGACTTTTGTGTATAAGTTGGCTACATTAATTAGTGAAAAAGACTTGCTGTGTGTTTCGTGCACTTTTTGTGGCAGATATTTGTATTATCTGGTAAATTAAAGATATACGACACACTGCAGTGGGGCAAGACAGCGAGGTCACTCTTCTCTTGTATTTGTTATATGTCCGGTGGGTGTTGTGTGATGTACGCTTGTTGAGTATGGCCACAAACAGCATTTGCAAGTATGCTGTTGGGTTTCTGGGTTGCAGGAAGAGGAAAGGTTTGTGAAGGAGAGCGTCTGGGCTACACCTTTGTTTGTTGTGGTGGTGGAATAACATATCTCACGGTAGGTACAGGAAGCGTGCCGCTGTGAAAGTTGCACAGAGCGGCTGGGTTAGCCGTGCTCTTTGTGATGGTGGTGGTTGTGCTTGCGGCACGGTGCAGCAGCTGTACTGAGTAAAGGGAAAAGGGGGGGTGCTGGGGGGTCACCGGCCATGTTGCTTCCAGATCCCTGCCCGGGGGCTGCTGAGGGCAGCAGCATCGCTTGGTGCCAGGCCCGATTTGGAGGGAAGGAGGCAGTTTCCATGGCTGACACTGAGGGAACCCTGTGTCTGTGTGAGAGCTGCCCTCGGTGTGTGCTTCTGTGTGTGAAGGGAGGCAGCTGCTGTGTGTGTGTGAGGCAGACAGAGAAGACAGCCGGCTGCCCTCTGCATCTGTGCATGTGCGTGAAGGGAGGCGAGCGTGTGTGTGTGAGGAGAGCCTGTCTGTGGGCGGTGGGTGTGAGCATGTGCGTGAGGGTAGCCTGGGTGGGTGGGTGTGAGAGGAGGAACTGGTGTGCATGTGAGGGGAACCGGTGTGTGCTTTCGCGGGGAGCCGGTGTGTGTTATGTGTGTGTGCGTGTGAGGGGAGCCGGGGTGTGTTACGTGAGTGTGTGTGAGAGAGGAGCCGGTGTGTGTTACATGTGTGTGTG
>WEKW01032300.1:1762-16628 GCA_013389905.1 Sula dactylatra
TTGGGGGGGGGGCGGTACAGGAAGAGAATTTCTGAGAAAAAATGCATTTGGGAAGAATTGAAACATTTTTTCCCAGCTTGCCAGCAGCTCATAGAGAGACCCTATCCGTCTGAGATTCTTTGGCTGTCTGCCTGGAAGGAACTTGTCAACTTGTCTTTTTGCTTAAGGCAAGGAGACTTTAAACAAAGTGGTTACCATTTTCACTTTTTTTAATGGAAAAAAAATTCCATATTTTTTTTTTTTAATGCGGAAAGACTAATTTCCCTCTTGGAAAATATGATTCTGCTAAAAATACTTTCCCTAGCTCTACTGTTAATGTGCACTGGAATACCAAAACCACCAGTGCATGCTACCGTAGTAAGAATACAATTGTATAAAAGTTGTTTATAGAAAGGAATGAGACATAAGCCTTAAAAGATATGCTGCTGACTTCAGTTTTAAAAATGATGATTTTTTTTTTAAAAGGAATTTTATTCTTAGCTGACAATGGGCATTTTTATACGTAGAATGATAAAACACCACTAGCAGCAAAAAAAGCCGAATGGCGTTACCTGGGGCAGACAGCACCCATGTGACCTCCTACGTCATGAAAAACATTAGTTACTTTTAAAGGCCAGGCAATTCCAGAGTACCCCATTCCCAGCAACATGCTTCTGGATTGCTTCAGACCAACCGGTATGTTCAACGGTAAGCTACAAAATAAATCAGTGGGAATGCCAAAAATCAAGTTCTGTCACTCAGTTTGAAAGCATCAAAACAAATATTATTTTCACTGCTAGAAGAGAAAAGGCAGCAAGGACACCACATCTCTGTTTAAGCACACAAAATCTTTCAGCAAAAACCTCAGGAGTAGGAGTATGAGTTGTACCCCAGATAAATTGGTTAATCCTGTTCATTTTATGGTTTCATGAGCACTTGGTACCAGGCTCAAAGAGGAGGGAAGGCGTAAGTTGTCAGGTCGAAGGCTTAAATGGCTCATGAAACTGTGCTGTTACTCATCCATAATCACCGCTTATCTCAGTGATCAACACCAAAACATTTTTTTCTTTATCATTGTGCAACTCAAAAAGCTTCAAAATACTTTATAGCTACACAATGCTTAAAAGGATACATTTAAGAATCTTGTCTAGACAACAAATTTGCTTAACAGAGAACAAAAATAATGCATTTAGCAACAGGACAATGTTAAAATAAGTCTTTGAAAGGTAAAAAAGTACTAAAATAAATAATCCGAGTAGGAATCTCTAACTTCAAGATATGATTCTGCAAATAACCATTCAAGTAATATTCCTAGGTGAATCATTTTAATAGAAATGCATTATTTGTATCCTAAAATTTGCAAGATATACAACAAAGATTAGATAAACAGGCTGGACATACATACCAAACTGCCACAAGTACTTTTTCCTGGATGAACTACGGAACTGTGGTAAAACCAGCACAAGCAAGGGCACTTTAATATATTAAACATAACTCCTTCTAACTTAACCTGTTCTTCTCCAAATACTACATCTTATGTAT
This sequence comes from Sula dactylatra, assembly GCA_013389905.1. Taxonomy (NCBI): domain Eukaryota; kingdom Metazoa; phylum Chordata; class Aves; order Suliformes; family Sulidae; genus Sula; species Sula dactylatra. The sequence goes on from WEKW01032300.1 coordinate 3,284, forward strand.
GGTCCTCCAGACAGTAATCACATTTTATTTACAGAAACAACTCAGAAGTACTGTGCCTGTAAATTTGGGTTAGATATCTATTTCTACTAGGTGATGGCTGGTGAGTTGTTACTTATATATGATTTATTTTCTTTTTGTAAATGTTGGAACATTTAGCCCTAAAATACTTAAAAGTATATTAAATTCTAAAAGATCTGGAGGCCCAAATAACTCCACGGTTTTATCAGTAAGACACTTTTTAAAGATGCATGAAGTTTCTTTTAATTTTGTTTCAGAGATTATTACTTACTTTTTCCTCGCTTCACAGAAATTAAGGTACTAGTTCTGAGCTCACCTAGTTCCTTGGTAAAAGTCACTGTAATTTCACTGAAGTGACTGGTACCACGTGGAACAACATGTAAAACATTATAAATAAATTCAAAATTAGACCTATAGTATTTAGCTTATATGCGTCTAATGACCTGAGCTTATCACATCTTGAAGTCAGACTTGCCAGACTTAAGCAAGACATCAGCTTTGAAGAATCTCCAAGGCTATAACTGGTGAAGTCTGTACAAGGGAACATGGGAGCACGGGACACCGGTGACACTATGCCAGGAGGAGGCAACAGGACATAGCCTATACGGCAGGCTGCCTCCTACACAGCTCTGTCAAGACCTACTAGAGGAGTAGTTTCCAACTTCCTTTGCTGTGCCTTCCCAACTAACTGCATCTCTTCCCTATTAGAGAGTCCCTGTTTCCTCATCCCGAAGCCAAGGGCAGCTATCTTTCTCTTTCCTTCCCTCCACCCACACTAGTAAATGTGAGGGTTTATTTCCCTTTTCCATTTTATGTTATTCTGAATGTATTGCTCTACTGATTTTTGACACATTGTGTCAACTGAACTTGTAGAGGCCTCTCCTACCCTCATGCACAGGAGAAATTAGTAGAGGCTGACATACAATGCTAGCCATATGAATGAAAAGACAAAGACATTACCAATTATAAATCTTTTTTTTTTTTTTTTTAAATGTAATAGGAACAAGTCTGACACTCCCTCAAAAACAAGCTCCACCTGAATACAGAAACAGAAAGAGAAACCTCTCCAGAAAACAGAGTATCCTGTAGTGCACAGTGGAACCCTGCCCCATACTCTAAGGTAAATATTTCTTATAATAATACTTTAAAAAGCAGATATCCTATGGTACTCTAACAACTGAAAGGCACAGATCAACAAGTCATATGATAACTCTAATTTTATTTAAGTTTTGGTAAGATGGAAACCGAAGACCTTAACAGAGGCTTGTCCCCCACTGTGCAAGACAAAAGCAAATGAACAAGATAGATAATAAACATATGGTAATTTTCTTGGTCAGTATTTTAAATAGTAACTTGTCAAGAAAGCATAAAGTCAGGTTCAAATTATCCTGCAGCTGGCCAGATGGAAAGCCTCTGTGCTTCTGCTGTCAATGCACAAAATCAAAGAAAATTAAAACTTTCACTTCTAAACCATATAGAAAACCTACAGTTATACGCCTCACTTCTGAATTCCTACTAGTATAAGCATGTGGTTAGACAGGCGAGGCAACTGAGATCAGAATCAGGCCCATGGTTATCCCTAAGAAGCAAATGTCACACAACTATACTTAACTTGCAGCGTCATCTGAATCTAGTTTAATAACCAGAAAACAGGCTTTTGACAACAACAGTATTTCAAAATGACAGTGTAATTAAATTTAAGTCAAAGCTATGCAATGACGGACCGTATGTTTATGTGTAACCAGCAAATTATATGCTTTTAAGCATGTCAGAATTTTCAAAAGAATTAACCATTGCAGTAATTCAACTCAGGAAACAGTGGTCGGAAACAAACTCCCCCAAGTCATTTTTCAACCAGCTGATATGATGTGATACATACTGTATGCCTTATACAGTTTTTCCAATTCCTACTTCCCTAAAATGCTATGCATTTTAATACCATTCAAGGACAAACCAACAGTCATGCTTCACTCCTGAGAGGCAAGGGAAGGGACTCTGTGAATGTAATGAGTAATGAGAAAGGAAGTCAGTCTGCCATCCTATGTTAGTAGTTCCAACTCAGTTAAGGCTGGTCAGCCGTTATCATCAGATGTGCACAAGCAATGCCAACAGAGAATTAGTGGGCAGCCCGCTGTAGTCCCTAGCTGATGGGGAAAAAAAAGGGCGGGGTGGGGAGGGGGAGAGAAATTGCAGAAAGGGTCTTGATTCCACAAAGAGTGAAGAGAACTTTCACAGGACAGGGTAGATCTCAAAACTTGCGGGATCTCTATTTTAAGGTGAACTGATGGCATGATAAGTAGCCAGTAACAAACATTCGGTGGTTTCAGGGTGGCACCTTTGTGGAAGTCCTTTGCCCACTGTGTTCTCTGTCCCTGTTTCTGCCCCTCTCGTCATCTCAGCAGTTCTCAGTGTTGATGGATATTGCAGGAGTCTGCAGTAGTCATCTATTAACTCCAGTGTGGTGGGACAGCGAGGAAAATTCTCTTTCCTCTTTATTATTTTCCTCAATTGGCAGAACATTTACTGTAATACATGAATTTCTAAGCTATTCTTTAATAAAAATCTGTGGTGGTAGAATACACTTCCTTGAAACTGAACAAAAAAAGCTTTAATAACTCAAGTTTAAATACACTAAAGCTAATCAATTCATCCTGCATTTAAGGTCCCATTATACTTCTAAAAAAGCACAGAACAGGTCTGTTAAAAATATAATTAAGGAGACTGCTACATACGGCATGTAAAAATCAAGACTACAGCTTTCACTTCATTTGTTTTGCAGACTAATTAGAATTTTTTTCATTTAAATGTCTTGATCTGTGTAACCATATTTATATGTGAAAGAAACAACAAATTAAATTAAATTAGTCCTTATTTGAGATGTATTTGAAACCATCTAAAACCGATGTTCTTAGTCAGTTCCACAATTTCCAAATTAGATGCAAAAGAATATATTATGTTAGCAGTTTAGAAAACAGCCAAATTAATGCATATTTTTTTAAAATGTTCCACTTCTGCAAACTTGTATACTGAACCTTAACTGGTTGGGAAATCTAGGAAAGATTCAGAGCATGTGCCTCTCTGTCCTACAGCTGACTACTCTACCCCTGAAAAATAGAGACGTAAAAAGAGCAGCGAACTGAATTCCCAACCTGGACGACCAGTGGGCAGATGTACTGACTGCAGTGCATCCCCGGTGGAAGCAAGGGCTTGCACTTGCTGAGCGTGCTGTGAGCGGGTCATCCTCGGCCTGGGCACTGTGCCATTCAGACGCAGGTAGGTGCCAGGGTGGGAGAGCAGCACACTGTCCAAGAGACAGCGCCGGCACTGTCCTGCCTCTCCTGGCACAGCTCCTCGCAGAGCCCGCAGTGCTGCGGTCACCGACCAAGGGCTCGCAGGCAACTGCTCTCTCGTGTTGCTGTTTGTCCCCTGTCTTGCTTTCCATAAGTTTCTCTCCTCAGGTTGCCAGGAAAAAGCAGCAAGGGAACTACCTCTGCACTAATGTGAGCGCTAGGACTGGGTGTAAGTGCAGTACTTCTATGGGAGATGTAAAGCAGAAGGGAAATTTTCTTTACCTCCTCATCATTCGTACATGGGCTCTAAGTACAGACCGATGGCATACATATCGTCAGTGGTAATAAACATCACTGTGAATGCTGTGCTGAGAAAGAGAATTAGTGGACAATCGCAGGAAGGTTCGCAACACTCAGTATTTTCAAATTACAGTCAACAGAGGTGCACATGCTACCACTAATGCCAACAGATTTTCCAAGTCCTATGACAGTAATCAAAAAATAATCACAGAGCAGCTGACGTTCTTTCCTGGAAGAGCCTGTGCCCTATTTAAGCATGAAAATGCTCCAGATTGATTTATGGTAACAACTACAGGAAATAAAAAAATGTAGAGAAAAAAATAATTAAAAAAAAATCAAAACATCTTTTCTAACCGTACCGTTGAGAAGAGGCTGTCCTCCATGTATACTCCTTGACACCACTGCACTGTGAACATCTTCAGGAAATCCAGTCTTGCATGACATATCTTCACAGGTTGCTTTTATTGGTGCCTGAAATGCAAGACAAAATTTATGCAATACTCGCAATCCTCATTCACTGGAGAACATTCCAGTTGGCACAGACTCCATTTTGCTGCCGTCTTGTACAAGCAGCGTCTTTGTTTCTGAACGACTGCAATTAGGACCGCCAGGGCAAAGGGTTAATCTTTCTGATAACTGGAATGGAAAGAACAAATCCCACTTGTCTGGTAAGATCTAAATAATACACAATCTTGATTCTTCTGACAACTGAACATTTCCACTAAACCAGCCATCAAGACTGAGGGAGGATCATAGGGGGAACAAAAACATTCCTTCCTCTGGAAATAAATGTTGCACAAAACCCATCGGCAACTTTTTCATAGCCAGATTACTTGAGAGGAATGACTTCAATGCAGATTTAAGATGCTTTATTTAAAGTATTTCTTTGTGAGGTTGCACCAGTACAAGTAAACTAAGATAAAATGTTACATTTGCAGTAACTTAGCAGAACTTGTATTTGCGTTAGCATTCAAACAGATACCACATAAAGCCAAATGTTTCCAATGCAATCTCCTCCTATTTCAAAGGGACATTAAGTTAAAAGGAGAGCAGCTCATTATTAAATTTGCACAACAAGGAAAGAGCCGAGCCACTGAAACTGTTTGTTCTCTCATTTGTTAAGAAAGTTTCTCCTCAAATCTCATTCTTCAAGAGTTTCATAAATGCCTTTTTACTAAGCAATATAATACAGCATTTGGAAACTTGTTTTTTCTGTAGTGTTCCATGTTCTGATGGCTAAGCTGGTTTCCAGGACAGTTGGTTGCCTAGTTGAAAAAAAAACCACCATCAAATTTTCTGTTGCAAAAGACTAAGATTGCTTTTCAGTGGATTCTTTTTGTCTCATTTTAGTGCTGCACAAAACAACAGCCCAGCTTACGTGTGGCTAAGTGACCGTACATAGCAAAACCCCTTTCACTCTGGACAAGGCAGAGAGGACAGCTCCCATGACAGCTTGGGCTGAGACACATCCTAGAAATCGTGAGAGCCCTCACACGATCTCAAACAAACCTGCGTGCCATCTAAAGGCCTACCCATGTGCATGCCCAGGTGTAGTATATGGTCTTTGACAGCACGAGCAACTGTGCTGCTGTATCACACCTAAATCTGATCAAGACTTAAATTAGATTTTCCTTTTTACTTTCCCAGATGGGCTTCCATCAAGTAGACCCACTCAAGGCCATGTAAGCACATCTGCATACACTGGGCAAAGAAAGCCCTATGGGAAAAAGAAAAAAAAGGGATGGAGAAAGAGGTGATGATGTTATAACTATTTACCATAGTAACCTCAAGGAAAGAGAGCCTTAGAGCGGAGGTAGGACAGGAGCATCTCAAACCATAAGGGTTTCCTCAGGGAAGAGAGATCAGGCAGAAGTGTGATCTTTCCACTGACAATCATGGCCAAGCTCAGCATGCCAACCCCTATTAGAATAACTTTATCACCAATACTGGGAGACATTTATAGTACATCACGTTGCACTTACGCCAACACAGTCCTAAACCACTCAACACTGACATGAGCAAGAAAAAAATAATTAAAATAACCCTAAGTTAATGAACTATCTAGGTAAGCATCCAGTAAGAGAACTTGTAATTATCATCTGTCCAGTTAACTTAAACTGTGGTGTGGGTTTAATCGTGACTTATGTACTACACAGATATCTCATCTACAATTACTTATGTACTTTAAAATGTTTACATGGGGACCCTAAAGAGAAAGCAAACACAAAGCAACAGTTTAACCTGCCAGGGGACTACATTACCCACAAAGCTGGAACTTGGATCTCTAACAGTCCATTTACACGTTGAGTTTTTAAGATAGAAAGATGATAAATCAAAAAATAATTACAATTCCAACTGCCAGTTTCCTCAGCTTTAGAACTCAAATCACAGGTTTCATAAGGTTTCTATAATTTGAAAGAAAAATAGTAAGACTTGTTTAAACTACTGTACAAAAGGTGACCCCAAAGCAAATGTGATCGAAAAGGGGGGGGGGGGGGANGGAGATATCAGGATTTTTAACAAGTCCGTACTGACGCGCCTGGGAATCTTTCAGCCTTTCCAGTAATCTATATGTACTAAACAGCTCTTATAAACTGAAACAAAGCTCACTGAAACAAAGGCTGGGGGACATGAATAGAGAGCCTTCTTTATTCTTTCATTTGCGGCCATCAATTTTATCCGGAAACAAAAGACTGTACTCTGCTCTCCAAAAACAGTCCTTTGTAAAGATTGTTGGAGAACAAAAACACAAGGGAAAGAAGAATTCAAATTTTCAGCAATTCTTAATCGCCCTATGTTAAGCATTTCGAATTAAGTAGAAGTTGTAGCTTCAGACACACTGGGTCATATCAAGTTCAGCCTAAGAGTACTGCAAGACTTAAACCATTCTAACTCTAAGCAAAGGAGGATGCTGAAATATTTTTATCCCCTTATCTGGGGCAAAAGGCAAAAGCTATGAAGATTAGGGGGCACATTATTGTAATTTACAGGATTTTGTGTGATTACTACAATTCCCAAGACTATTTCAAACATAAGATAATATTACTTGTACATTCATCTACAGAAGGACACCAAAAAAAATATCTTTTAAGATGGAAAGCAATTACCTTAACTTGTACCCATAGAATTACAAATCTTTGAACGAGCTCAGCACTTGGGAAATTCTCCTCTCAAATACTAACAGACTTTGCTAAAGCAAAATAATGTTACTACTAAAAAACTATTCTGCTTTCCTGATCCCTTATGGTTTATTTAGTCATTTTTAACTGCAAAATGAATAACAAGCATTACTATCTCCAGATGCTAAAGAGCTAACACCTAGTCAAACATGGTGTCTGATCAGGCACATAAACTCAGTACTGTAGATCTCAGATTAAATGCAATAGGCAGACAGCAATTATGAAGCAATGTGATGTAAATTATAAGTCCTCTGTCAAAGTTATTATTCAATCAATTAAAAGAATTGGCTGTTTCAATGCATTTATGGCAGTGAAGCCTGCTGTTTTCATACCCTGCTCCTCAGTTACTTTAGTTTCATATCTAGATATCTGAGTATCTAGAAACCTGTGGTTTAATTTCAAGGCTGTATTCCAGCTCAATTACAAAAAAACCACAAACCAACCAACAACCTGTTGACAATCTCAACTTCATAATTCTAAAGGATTCGTGTTTACATCTTTTTCTAAACACCACCAGTAAGTGTCTTCCAACAATACAGGCTTCACACTTGTGAAAAGATTATAAATTAAAACAAGAATAAAACCAGATGGGATTGCTTCACTACTGTTGACAGTTCTGGACTAATACCTCTTCCAAATTTCCATACTTTCTAAAAAGCAGCCACATTTAGAATGCAATTCTGTAAAGAAACATCTGGTTTAAAACAGAAGCTCACCACACAACTGTAGAAGCAATTTCATATCACAACATGGATCCTAAATTTGCAGAACTGGGCTCTTAAACTCGGCTTTCAAACAGGGCTGATCTTGTTCTCTCTGCATACATCATACATGGAGTTCACTAGTAGCTATTAATCTGAAATATCAAAGTCTCTTTTTCCACTGTTTGCATCTCCATGTACTACAACATTAGATTTCTTCATATTGATTGTACCAAAATGCAAGGGAAGTTGTTTTTGAAAGACTGCTTTCCTTTATGCTCAATGTAGCTCACTCCTGTAGGGAGGTAAGCCTAGGTAGTAAAGTGAGAAACAGAGGGGTATGCATCAGAGAAAATATCATACTATACAGTTATTATTGGACATAGGTACAGCTGCTCATTGCCAAATCCAGCCAATTCACAGGGCATTATTGTGCAGAGCTCAAAACAACGTCTGACATAATTATACGTAGGACAGAGCAGGAATGGGGTATTTGAGCTCTCCCTCCTTAATAACCAACATTAATTTGTGACTGTGACGGCACTATTCAACTTAAGCACAGATCAGAAACATTTGTGATGGTGTTTAGAAACTGGGTGTTTCTTCATTAATTTAAAGGCCATGACGGTACCCAATGCTCAATTCAGAACTTCAGTAACTCTAGAGATCATTCTATCCATTTTTAGTTCTGCATACATACATCATCTGACACAGCGGGACATGCTGTACAAGGTGGGTCTTATTTTACGATGAGCTTCTACTTACTACCATAAGACATACAAAAGATACTCTGCAGACAACAGACATCTCTGAATTGCTAAACTTGGAAACATTCAGCAATTCGTTCTTAATCCCCGACTTGCTGCAAAGAAGAGCTGCAACAGTTTACACCCTCACGGTACTCAGTACTCCAGCGAATGTAGTCAAGTACAATTTGTTTTCAACTGTGGATTGCAACTGGAGAAGAAGAAAGTGCCTTTCATCCAAATTGCTCTGGAAACCAAAAGCTTCCACAGTGGGTGCCAGGCTACATCCTCCCAGAGGTCATTCAGTTACACCAGAAAGGGCTTTCGTTATGCCATCTTTGCTTCTAATTAGTTCTCTACTTCATGAACCGGGAGATTTTAGATCAGAAAAATCCCACTTCTTAAACCAACACTTAAAGCTCTCAAAGGCTTCCCCAAACCAACAGGATCTGCAACTTCTATGCTACCAGCTGTTTTAAAATGAGCAGCCTTAAACCACCACTGGTTACCACAGGTTACCGTAGCTTCACGAATTAGAGTGTCTCAACAAACCGTGTTCGTAGCCTATTCTGTTAACCCTAACTGAAAGACAACGTTCATTTGCTTTATTAAACACAGAGACATTTATTTGGTATATCCCACATACCACGAAGTCGTAACCCGATTTGGACTTTCCCCTTCCCCCAACTAGGAGAAGGTGGAGTGCTGCATCTTCCAAGACACATGCTTCTCCAGAGAAGCCACGGCTCCTGTCAGAGAAGAACGTCTTAAAATTTCAACTGCAGTAACAAAACCAAATGGAATTTCTGTAAGTCACATTTTTTAATACCAAAAAAAACCAAAAAACCCCAAACAAAACCCCCCCACCAGATCAGCCCTGTGTTTGACTATATATCCTCATTTCTTTAAGAGAGGAAACTCCTCTCTCTGATTTGATAATAGCTATTGCATTGCTCATGTTTCTCCACTCATGAAAACTGCTGCTAATGCTTACAGGAGGATACTGCGTTTTCCCGACCTTCGGGGGAGGCCTTGCGAGGCCTATCTGAAAGAACTCTTTTGGGGGATCACAAAATTTTAACTATGTCTTCAGCTGCTGGGTGATAATTATATGCTAATTATAAGGAATGGAGGAGTTCCTAGAGGAGACTGTTGGTAAAAATATATTTTTTAAATATGTCAAGGAGTGCCTAGAGGAGAGGATAAACGCGCCTTTTGGAAACATTATATTTAATTAAATACACGAATACTGACTAAAACCAAATAGTTTTTAAGTGAAACGTTGAAAAAATTTGGCAGTGATATACCTTCCATCTTGGAAGCTGCTGATCCTGTATCTGTTTTCATAAGCCATTCAAAAATAGAAAGCCTAATTTCCCCTCCTTATTCAGACGGCGCTCCCATGATCTTCCAGGGAGAACTGCAGGATCAAACCAAATGACAGATCACGCAGATTTGGTTATATACCTCTCAAGGTGAGCTACAGCACGGCCCGACACCCAGGTGAAAAAGGTCCGTCTCAGATCACTCACAAACTACAAACGTGCCTTGGCAAAATACAAATCCTCCCTAAACCCCTCCTGCAATAATGTACACCTTTTTTGCTCTCAAGACTCACCTCTACGTATGCCAGTATTAACTCGGCCAACCAGTGAGTCTCGGTTCAGTGGTAGGTGAGGAGAAGTGCTATCGTAATTACCGTTGCTACTGCAAAAGACGTTAAGTATTCCTTCTGCTTTCATCACTCTCCACCCCTGATATGTCTCATTACATCTTATGCACAACTAGTGCCACTGGGTTAGTGGAAGTACACAGGCTATTCAGTAAGGACACGACAGGTTCCTCCCTATGCTTCATAACAAAAAGCAATTTAAAATAAAAACGCCAGGGAACGTTAGAGGTTGCATAGTACCTGGGGACCACACTCATCTTTTGTACGTGTATGTTACTTGAAAAAAAAATTAAATTCTCATCCTAATGGGAGCGCTGGTGAACTACTGAAACTACTGCCAAGTTTTCTAAACTTTTTTGTTGTTGTTGTTGTTAACCTAAAAAAGCATTTACAAAAACAAGGAGAGACAGAAAGAGAGCTTAACTGGCAAATCAGGCAAGAAAAGCCATTCAACAACTCCTGCTCCTTTCCGCATGACAAAAAGTCCCTTACACAAGACTGTCTGCATCGAGTAAAAATAACTTTACTCACAACTTCCTCAAGCTATTTTTAAATATGCACATGCACTTCTGTCACAACTAAATTGTCTTATGTGATACAGTGTTCAGTTATTAAAAAAACCTAATAAATGAAATTCTTGACATAAAAGCATCATCGAAACTAATTAAGATGGGACATGACAGGGCTGTTCCAGTGACGCTTCCGGGAGTTCCTCCAATTTCTGGGAGCAGAAAGAAAAAACAAGAGATGGGAATTTTTTGAATTACACACTCTTGACTAGATGTAGTGCAAAAATACAATCATTTTGAACAATATTTTAAAAATTGGTATAATAAAATCTGTACATTCACCTTTCTAGCACATTAAGCTGCATGTCTAGGTAGCGATACTACCCACGAAAAGAGAGAGTAGAAAGCTTTCTAGAAAACACGTAACGTTTATTAAAAATACATAAACTGACAAAATAAGAGAATATATACTTTCTGTTACATCAGCAGTATATATACTTCTGAGCTTGCTACAGTATCTGCTCAGATAATCTGAACTTGTTTAACACACAAAATTATCTCCTGTTTTGTCAAACAATGATTTAAATTCCAAAAATTCACTGTTGATTTGCGCAACCTTATCTGTCCTAAAATAGATGTAAAAAGTAGTTTTAAAAAGAAGTCTTTTCACAAAATAAATATTTAAATAATATATCCAGTTTAATATCCAGAGAGATAATTTTTTTTCTTCAGTTCTGCAATTATCTGAATTTTGAGGATGTGTCAGTGGTATCACTATCACCTAGACCAGACAGACAAGGATTAGAGAGCTCTCTGCTGCAATATCCTGCCACATTTAATTCTTCAGATAGGTTCTTTGAAGACAAAGCAAAACCAGAACAGAAAGATCTACATCCAAAAAGGCTGAGCCACTCACTGAACTATCCTGTTCTGGGGCTTATGAAACGCGTTATAAAATGCATTCAGTTAACTTTGAAAGGAGTTAATGATGTTGGAGACACCCTGAAACTCATTTTTGCGCTTATACAATCACATATTTACTATCCTACTTAAAATAGACTGATTTAAAAAAACAAAACAAAACCAAAATCTAAGACAGGTGTATTATGAGAGACAGAAGATGCACCCACAAACTGAGATCTCGCTGCCACTTCTGCACAAAACTGTGTTAATATGCCTCACCCCAATTCTGCCAGTGACTACGGCTGGGGGCGATTATGAGAGGTGTGCAGTTGGCAAGAAATGCCATCACCAGATTCTCAGCAGAGGCAGCTTAGCAGGAGTGTCATTTAGGGTAGTAGCTTTATCACCTGGATACGTTCCCTAAGACCTGGAATAACACCAAAACTCCCTGCAGAGAGTAGTAACTTACGTCTTCTGTCATCGTAATTCGAATTCAAACCAGCCACCTAGGCACGAAAGGCTCCAAAACTGCATTATTGTTTACTTGTTTCTGATTTAGAAATGGATAATATCCACAGAGTGATCCAATCACCTTATACATGAAAAAAAAAAAAAAAACAATTCCTTTTTTGAGCACTTAATTTCTACTCCCCTTTCCAGTTCATTTCTAACAGTAGTTTTATTCCTGTAAATGTAACCCTCATGCTAGCTTTCCCATTGCTTCTTCAATCCTGTTGTTATCCCAGTTCCAAAAACTGGAACTGTTGTTTTGGCCAGAAAAGCAAGCCTTGCTCTTCATGCTCTCTTCTGTCAGGTTTTCCACATAATACTTCCAGACTCATACTGATCTGTTAACCAGTAAAATAAAGCGCAGTTTTCTTTCTCTTATGTCAGATGCAGGTTACATACTGCCAAAAATCTAAAGCCCTATTTCCTGAACATAAACAGCATTCAGAGATCTGTCTTAAAACGTGCTTCCAGTTACGATCTTTCAATTAATTCCATAATGATGGCTTTTCTACATCACTGACAAATGATGAAGTGATCAGTAACTCCACAAAATAAAGGCAGATCGGTCTTGTGTTGCAGAGAGGAAAAAAGTAAGTAGAAAGTTCAACATTTCAAAAGACCCTGATACAGATAACCTTCTACAAACTAAAAGTAGTAGGTATGGTGACAGGAGGGGGAAGTCAGCACTGCATCTAGCTTGTTAGGCTTCTTTGCAGTATGCATGAAGGAAGAAGGGGGAAAAAAAAAGCTTTTAAAATGAAAGTGTTATACAGACACAAGTCTATAAATCTGATTTCATACCCAAGTTCCAATTTTGTTACACACTATTAAAAATCAACCCTAACCTGATTTAATGGATACCCAAACAAGGGGGAAATTGGATTCCCCAACCGTAACGTGCCAGTGACACTGAGTGATACATAAAAGCAATACGGCTAGTTCCTGTCCTTAATTCATAGCTTGTGCTTTAATTTCAAACCTGCTCTGGGTACAAAAAAAAAAAGAAAGATGGAATAAAAGCTTATTGCAGAATTTGTGCTTTAAAGATTTATTGAGATAGGAAGACTAAACAGAACTGAAAGCACATGCAATAAACAGCACAGAAAGACTTATAAAAAAAAAAAAAGAAAAGCTGCATGTACAGATCTGGCGAGGTACTAGGATATGGAGGAGAAAAGGAAAGGCAAAACCCAAACCCACCCGAGAAAATCAACCAGTACAAAAAACAACAACAACAAAAAAACAACCCACCCAAAGCCCAACTCCACGCAACAACAGTCTGCAAGTGGCACATCACAAGTTTCTGGGCAGGGTAGCCGCTTTCACATGGAAGGCGCTCCAGCCCCGCCGGACACCCCCGTGTCACGCCAGCCAGCCCTGTGTCCTCTCAACACTCCAGGGAAAAAAAACCCACTGCGCGGAGCAGCGTTTCAGCACCTCGCTCGCCTGCTGCGAGCCATGAGCCCCCGAGAGGGAAGGAGCCAGCCGCCCGGGGACGCCGTGAGGGGACCGGGGAC
>WEKW01032304.1:0-13079 GCA_013389905.1 Sula dactylatra
ACTGGGATTTCTATATATTTCTACAATTTTGGTAACGCTTATGTGGAAAATATTTTATAATGTTTCTGGTTACCCTAAAATCTATACAACTTACCCTAAAAGTCTATATTCACAATTTTACACTTGTCCCCTTAAATTCTCTTTGCCTTGCAGCTAGCTAACCAGCTCCTCCTCTCTGGGAACTGGTCTCAAAGACTGCAAGTACAACAATTAGTAAATAAGATTGCAAGGATTTCATAACATTTCTGAGAGGGGAAGGGAATGGGATACAATTTATGATGCACAACATATCTTCTAAATCAATATTAGAAAACTGTTGTGCTCCAGTTTAAGACAGCAATGCCTTTTTCTTTCAAGCCTGCCTTTGCAATTGCCAGGCAGTCCATTAGGTACTTACAGCCAAACCACAGAGATTACATCTTGCGTCATTTCAGGTATTATTGCAATAGTTCAGCTCCCAGTGGTTCACGTAAAAATGTTAAATTTGTGGAGAAAATATTTCAATGATGCAAATGGATAGGGAGGAGCATGCCTCTCAATTAGACCTGTGATGTGGATGATGACTTCCTCCTTGTTCTTACATAGGTTTTTATCTTAGTGCCTCTCCAATGCTTTTATGCTTTTAGTAAGGTGAATCACTGCTCCATTTCCCAGATAAAAAAGACTACCAAATTTGTTAATGTTGTTGATAGACCTGAACAAACAATCTAAAAAAGAAGACACATAGAAACACTGTGTTAAGACAGAGACTCAGTTCACTGAGGTTCAAAAAACAGACATTTTGCCTGTCTCAGATATTCTAAAACTTCTAAAAACTTCCACAGCTGGAAACTTTTAGACCTAAAAACTCTGTTAAAAAATATTTCTTTTACATGATGTTATTTCTCTTAATTATATATTAATCATTATAGTTCTAACAGTAGTTCATACTTCTCTTCATNTTGGTGATGAAATAAAACAGGATTTTGTAGAACATAAGAGAATATAATAACCTTTTGCAGTGTTTATATATAAAGCCTATATGCTATATAACAGAAACAAAAGAGAAACAGGGTGCCTCAAATGCACATTTTGTTACCATTTTCCATAAAAGAAAGCAGGACTGATTCGAAAATTCATATCTAGTATTACTCACTGGAAATAATTTGACCAGTTCTGTCTCATGGTTGCCCCAGGTACTCCATAAGCTGAAGAAGTGTCAAAGTGAATAAACTATTCAAAGCTAAAACTTCACAGCCTGAGGTGACATAAACACAATTGAGAGGAAGCTGCAGAGACTTGGGCAACTATTACCCATATAGCACTGGACTCCATTCACCTGCATTATCAATACAGTATCTCTTCCTTAGCACTACATTCAAAAAGAACAACTGCCTTTCTCCCTCCAGTCCATGATTTAGAATAGTAATAATAATGTTTTTAACTTAAAAATATCATTTTTCTCTTAGTATTTTCTTATTCCACATTACTTGATATTTTTATAGTATGGAGGTTTATTAAAAATAGCTTATTTTGGAAAAATAAAAGTGACATGCCCTAGCTATTGTGATAGTTCCACTGGGAAGCTTATTCAAAACTGAGTCCCCAATTTTATACATAAAATAAAGAGACCGATCAAACACATGGCCATTCACTTCACAAACTACACTCCCTCTTTGAAATTATAATTGTAAATGGAATAAACTGATAATTCTCTAGAAAAAAATCCTCTTGAAAATAATTGAAACAAAAGTGTCTCAGATACATAATGATTAAGAAATACAAATAATCTAGAGAAGTACATATCAAGAGAAAAAGCACATATTTTGTAATGAGGTAGTAGATGAATATTATTCCTTACATACAATTCATAAAGTTATGCACTTTAGGCACAGGCAGTAATCAGTAGAAAGCAGTCTGCAGTCAGCAGTTAACTCATTGAGGTATCGAATACTAATGTTAATATTCAAAGAAGAGGAAAGAGAATTAATATAATACCTCACCAAACTTTGTGATGCTCTAGCATCAAATCATAACAAATGTGGGTCATATAAACAGAAGGAGAAAGGAAAGAAGAGGTTAATCCATCTTGAAAGGATAGACGTCCTCTAGGCATCTGCACTGTGTGACTCTGGACAGCTGGAGGTGAAAAGATGTACTCTTCTCTGAGGTTTGCTACCAATGACGCAGGGTGTGGAGGGTTGATACTGTACCTTACAAGCTAAGTGATTAGTGTAGGTAAGGAAAATCCTCATAATTGAGTATGACTGTAAAAATTTATACTAGCTTTTTAATCTCTTTTTGTACCTTTGTTCCACTATTGCAAAACATATGCTTTCATATAAACTTATTTTTTAGCACTAGCAGTAGAACTAACTCCCTGTAAATGGAAACAAAAGTATTCTGTTCACAATGTACAAGCAGCCCTAAAACCAGGATGTTGATAAGCCGCACTGATCACCCTATTTACCAAAATGTATCAGAGCCTCTCTGACCTGCCATGTGAATTGATTTAGAAACTGGAAATGTGAGAGTCTGTGCAGAGTAGCTGAGCTCCAGTGGCCAGCGTTTACACAGAAAACTGTCCAACATTCAAGAAATAGTGGGCTAAGCATTCAACCTGGAAATTAATTTACTGGCAATTAATAAATACTAAAAACTAACAAATAACAATTAGTAATATTAACTGTTAAAATTAATAGAACAATTTAATGCTGAAAAATAATGCCTTTTTAGATCATGGTCTTTTATAAGGACCTGCCACTATAAACACAACTTTGCCTAAAAGGGATATGCAATGTCTTGACTGAAACTGAGTATTGTTTCAACTTTTGTATTATATTTCAGTGAAGATTCAGTGTTTCTAAATACAGCTTCAGGAAGTAGGTTTTTTGCACAGAAGATTTTTTTCATCATGCTTTCAGCTCATTCAAAATAAAATTTAGTTCTAAAACCGCATAATTTCTGTTCTGTGGGAAATTCTCTATTGACTGGTCAACATTTCACTTGCTTCCTCTACAGTTTTTGGGGGGTAAACCCTATGTTCAAGCTGACTTCATGAGATCAGTTGCTCTACAGTCACTCCAAAATATCTTAAAAAAAAAATTTTGCAATATTACAATACAAATATTCACATCTCTTTTTCTTTAATATTAGGAATCTCAACTGGCTGCTACAAAAGAAAGTCTAATGAGGTTTGGACAAAAGAGCAGTATTTAAAATTAGTTTCTCAGATTTAGGAATAAAATTATAAAGACCTTTAAACCAAAGTAGTCAAGTAGGAGGCAAAACCATGCCATGGTAATCTGGTGTCTGAAACTGCATCGCACCCTTAGGTCAGATCATGACTGTTAACCCACCAGTTCATCCTCCTTCTCTCACTCCTTTTGAAAGTTTTTTCCATCATCCCTTTCAGTCTCCTGCTCACTGAAATAAATATTTCTGTGTTCATGTCAGTGTGGCAATGAGTTCCATGCAATCTTTCTGTTTTAAGTATTAAAAATTTCAAATGGTCTCTAAGCAAGCAAGGAGGCATATTGTGCTGCTCTTTTTATTACATAAAAAATATGGACAAATCATTCAATTGTAGAGTTAAAAAAACCTGCAGCCTCCAAATTCTGAAATAGCACTTCATTCTTCAGACACTAAAACTGTTTCTTTCTGAAGAGCCTTTTGTGACACAAATACGCAGAAAGCCTTCTGGCTGCTTTATTATCTAACAGAGCTGTGTGTGCTTTTGCAGAGGCCCCGCGCCTGCTGCAGCAGCAGCACCATAAATAAACAACACACTGCTGTGCTGGAAAGGATGAGTCCTTTCAACAGACCTCCACTGAGAAATGCGTCTTGGGGCTGACCACTGCTTGCAAAAGTAGAGCGTGATGAGCAGCTAGAGCAGGGCAGGCATGGACAGCCCCTCAGGTGAATGCTGGTCAGGAAATGTTTTTAATTTATCCAGTTCCCCAGGAGAGCATCCTGAGGATATTAGACTTCTGCAGGCTGATGGCCTTTTCCTTGGGCACTTTCCCTCTTCATCTGCCCCCTCCCCTCAGATGCAGGCATACGATACTGACAACGGGTATACTGCTAGAAAGGGTTTGGAAATTACATGGAGCCAAACCTGGATAACAGAAAATCATGAGTGAAGGCTATCATCAGAGGTGGGTGGTGACCTTTCAGCTGCATCAAACCTTATGGAAGGCTCACAAAGGTATAACATAGACTGTTTGTGTAAGGATTTCTGCTGTCTTTTCATTGCTAAACACTGAACACCCTCTGCTTGCTTGAACAACAGATGGATTTTTGTCTGATCAGGTGGCAAGTCTCGTGCCTGTTTAGAACAAAAGAACCCTGATGTACTGTCATACACAGCGGCTGTATCTCCACGCTGTCAATGAGATGGGGCCTTATGAAGTGCCTGCACCTGCAGAGGTGACATCTGCATGTCTCAGAAGCAGCTCATGGAGGGCATCTTGGCTGCTCCACTGCTTAGTCACTAGCGAGCAGGATCTGGACATGCCAACACTTCACTCAGACTGTGATGACCCAGGCTCTGAAAGGTACCATGTCAGCTGACACAGGAAATCCTGGGATTCTGTCACACTGAATAAATTCTGGTCATCTTCAGCGGTGAGTCATTCTGTAAAAGATTTTCGCTAGCCCCACAGATACAACCATTGTGATCACATTACAGGGCCCCCGAGTAGCCTGGTGACGTGAGTTCTGCCCACGTAGGGCACAGCTGGTGTCCCTGAAGCTATACATAACAGTTCCTGCAGTCTCTCTTTTTTATGAAATTGTCTCTGTGTTCTAATGTGGTGAATCCATGTCATGTCAAATTCCTTTTACTAAAATCATTTAGCAATTTTCTGTGCATAAACAAAATATTTGGTTGATATTCTGTATAAAGAATCTTCCCTTTCTAGACAGCTGATATCCTTTGCAGACCTCAAGTATTCAAGAAACTAATATTTGGTACAATCTTTCTGAGAGAGCTGGCTGTCTTACTTCTAGGGTACTAGTCCTACCTTCATCCCCATTTCTCCGAGAAAAAGAGTATGGTTGTAGTGCTACTGTATAGCTGTATAAGAGATTGATTAAAAAAGTAAAAAATAGATCCAACCCAGCAATTAAGTTATTACTGAGTAGAAGTAAAATGAGATATGCCTCCCAGGCAAGTAATCAATGAATGGCATTTGCAGCATACTGGATATCTTTTCAGAACTCACCAGCAATTGTTATTCAGCTAGAAACTTTTAAGAGCTATAATTTACCATAGAGAACAAGCCTTGTATGTTAGCAGCATTTTTTGTTTCTCTGTATTCCAGATTTTTCATCTCCATTCAGTGGCCAGTTTTCAAAATCGTGTCTGGCACATCAGACCTCTATTTCAAGTTAGTTATACATGCCTTTCTACCTGGTAGTTCTTCTTTCAGCTGCCACCTGGAAAAAGTTGATGTCTGGTCATTGATAGTCAACTGCCTCTGCTACTGTCATTCTGACAGTGCCATTCAGGTCTGACTGTTCCTGATGAGAACTATATAGGAATTCATTCAAACAAGAATGCCCACACAACAAGTAAGAACTGCTATTTTCCACAGTATAAATTTACCTCTTTAAACCTCACTGATAATAACAGAAGTTATGAGCAGAAAAAAAAGGCATTCCCTTTTCACTTTCAAAACAGTAAAACATTCATACATTCAAAACATAACAGCCCTCCTAATTTTCTTGAAAGAAATATATGTTCAGATACCCTACCAAAAATGAAGACAGTAGAAACACTATACTGTGTGATAATTAATAGAGCAATTACAGAGGTTGAAAGGAGATTTGAAGGATAGCCAAAACACTATTTCATTGAGCAACTGAAAACTGGAAGATAAATAAGGTAACCATTAATAAGTGAACATACTTTACATATAAACTGAATAGTATCTTACCAACAATTTCTGTTTAGTCAGTTAAGTCAATAATTCAGTAATAAGTATATATCAAAAAGGTGGTGCTGAAGAGTAAACTAAAAGGTAACAGGGAGGATGTTTAATAATTTTAAATTATATTTATGCTTGCTAGATCTACTTGATCACATTTTATCTTGTAACTAATGAGGAGAAGGCACTCTGAGGTAAAGAAGAAAAAGATAACCAAAACCAAAATACAGTAAAATAAAGGAGAAAAATATAATGAGCAACATACTTTATTTTTCTTAGCAATTTGATCAAACTCTAGGACTGACAGATCTGTAAAAAGAGGCATAGAGCTAGCTGGATGGATCTGCAGTTCTGCTGACAAAACTGACTCTAAAATTCCTAGATCACTTTGAAAATCTTTGGTTTATGGTACCTTCAAAATCGGTCTGCCGTCTGTTGTTGTCCCCTCAGAGGTGCAAAATTTGACAGGTTCCTGTTAAAAAGTTATTTTTTTATTATATTTAAGATATGTGTAAAGTTTTAGTGAATTCCCTTGCCTGTTAAACATCTTTCCATTGTACTGAGATTTGTTCTTAAAGACCCGACTAAAGAAAAATGTTTCTTCGACCTCCTCCAGGTTTTGTTGAGAACAAAATTGAGCTGGGTTTCTAAGGTCCTCTTTGAACTTGATTCCACTGCTGAAGAAAGGCTACAGCTAAATTAGGAACTTCAACAAGTTTCTAAAACTTATA
The DNA here is from genome assembly GCA_013389905.1 of Sula dactylatra. Lineage (NCBI taxonomy): Eukaryota > Metazoa > Chordata > Aves > Suliformes > Sulidae > Sula > Sula dactylatra. Next base: position 6,641 of record WEKW01032304.1, read on the forward strand.
TAAAACCCTGTCTTATGGACTTCTTTCTTTGTGAAGTTTTAGTTTTCAGATGACATAGTATGTGCTATTTAAAGCTGTTCTCCCTCTCTTGCAAAGTTTGTTATAGAGCACTATAACTATGGCAGCAAATTTGTCAATTTTTCATACCTATTATTCCAGAAAAATCTCCAAATACTACAGTGCTTTGGTGCTTTTGATAATGAATTAATTATTGTGAATGCTTCGTTTATTGTTCCAGATCAAATGGGTACTATTTAGTTAAGAACAACACAAAAGATGTTTTGGTCATTTGAAATCAGCATTTGTGGAACATCTAACTTCTCCAGTGAAGAAATTCTTCCTCTTCTCCTATGCCTGGGAATAATCAGTATTTGATGATGTCTACACAATTAATGACTCCATGAATATCACAAACTCTCTGTTTTTAGCCAGAGCTGACATTTGTGGAATCCCACCAAGTGGGATGAACCCAAACAAAGAGGAGAAGGTACAATTTTGAAATAGGTGGGATCTATCTTCTTCTCTGGAAATGTGACTGACGTCTGTTTGTCTGAGCTTCATTTGATTCTCTGACTTCCTGTGTAGAAGAAGTTATTTTGATTTATTATCTCATAATTTTCACCAGCTCTCAAATCATTGCAATCAAGGGAATCATTTCCAAAACACATTTCAGCAGTGGTTTATATGTAAGTACTTCCTATTTATCAGGAAGCAGTCTGCAAGTGAAAAATCTAACATCTTTGTTGTCTGCACATTCTGCGGCAGGATCCAAGAGACTTGAATATTGAGCAGTTCCTACGTTCTGAAAAGTTGATTCCTAGAGAGGAAGCCTATGCTTTATTTGACATATGATACTTGGTATTTGATCCTAAGCTTCCAACAACTCCACCAGCTACTGCGATTTTCAGATGGGTATCATGCAGCTGGGTATCTATTTAAATAATGAGATTTTCCTTTTTAATTTTTGGAAGCTTCTAAAACTTCTGAAAAACTTCTGAAAAAACTCTAAAATGGTTTTCCAATCTTTTTCTCACCTTCAGTTCTGGACAAGATGGTGATAAATATTCAGGCCTAGGGTTTTGTTTCTCACGGTTTTGTTCAGCTTCCAGTTTAAAGCAGTCAGTGATATTGTATTGTCCAATTGAATAAAACTTCCAGCCAATGTCACTACACTGGTTGGTAAAGGGTGCTCTGGAGTAGATCACAGGTGAGACATGATGTATAGCAGTGCCTGGTGCAAACTGTTCGTGGGTTTTATTTAACCTCTTGGTGCTTTTGCTTCTGGATGAAGGTAAGCAAGATGGAAGCAGCAGAACCCCAGGAGGTAGGGAGGGATAAAAGTTGAGACTGGATAAGAGATCAGAGAACAACACCCAGTGGGAGAAGGCAGGGAGAAGATATGGTGGAATCAAACTTCATTCCAAAAAGGATCAGAAATGCTGACTCAAAGATACATCAGAGATCCTGAGATAATAAGGTATTTGGACAAAGACCTCAAATGTCTGTTCAGAAATTTGTACATGGGACTATTACAAAATAAATGCTCATAAAATAATCCCTACTTTGCAGGAAAAATTAGAATTACAGACTGCTTTATGTCCTGGAGCATGAGTCTGTATGACTTCTACCCAGGTTTTTATATTACTCCTTTTCTATGACTATAATTTTTTATGGTAAAGTCCAATTGTAATGTAAGAGGTTTGCTTGCCTTTAGCATCTGTTCTACATACTCTACTGGGAATTCTGAAGTGAAAAATTAATTCATATTTTCTCCTTTTCCATTGGCTCTGTCCTCTATGAATAAATAATGCTGGCCATTTATTAAATATTTGTTGTCTCACGATTTCTTGTACCTCACATAATTAAAAAATATCTAACTATAGTACTAATCTCATGTGATATCTTAGCATCAGTCTTCACCTTTGCTTCTCTGTTCCACTGCCTACTCTCAACAGTCATCTTCTTATCTGATGTTTAAAACTTTTCTAAGCTTCATTTTGACCACAGATTATTTGTTTTTCCCTTGATGCATTAATATTGGTCTTCTTAATTCTTCTGTCCTTATTTTTGAGTACCATTTTCAGTCTCTCAAGCATGTGTCTACTTAGCATTGTGGCCACTTTCTTTTTTGTGCATATTGTTTTTCTTCTTACCATTGCCTCCAACTCCTCTTGTGCAGGTTAACAGTTCTTCTTTTTATATTTACTATCTTTGTTTTCCCTTCTATGTGACTGTCCCCAACCTTAAAATCATATTTAAGCAGATTAGGGTCTCCCATACCTACATCAAATGATTATTTCTTGTTTCAGCATTACTAAGGCTGATTTTTGTGTTACTGTTAAACTAAGAATGACTCATTTCTGTAGTTTGCAGTATTTCTGGTAAAATACATTTGTACTTTATTATATTCAATACATTCACAGGATAATTTTGACTCAGTCTTTACACATAAGAGATCACAGTTTATGCCTAACGGTTTTATCTCATTACAACAACCTTGCTACAACAGAAACCTATGGCTTTGTAGGCAATTTTATGTCATCACAATCTCAGGTTAACTTTTCTACATGTGTCATGAACACATCCTTTCTCAAATCCAAGCTACAAACTAATAAGGCAGGACAGGGGAGAAGCTATAATGGTCTTTTCTGCAGCCATTTAAAGAATGAGGACAGTGCCAAGGATCAGCCTGCTTTCTTCAGCTGCACTGTGTCACACACCAAGGTTAAAATAACAACCAGAGCAGAAGCCTGACTGCCTGGAAGACCCTTGTCCTTTGGGTGTAGGATGGCTCTCACAGAATGCCACAGCATTACCCTCCAGTTCCATTAGCTAGTCCTGAGAGAGCTTGAGACAGCTCTGACATATGAAGTACAATTTGATTAGTTGTAAAGTACCTTCACATAACTGCTACCCACAACACCCAAAAGCAGCTCTGTATTTTTGCACAACCTCCACTGGCACCATCCCTCATGAGTAAACATTTAGTAATCCCTTCTGACTCCAGATGAGCTGAAATTCCAGGTTAGATTATAGCAACATTTTTAGAAGATGTCCTTTGTGTAATCTTTTTGATTGTGAAGCCGCTGCAGTACTGAGAAATTTGGTAGACCATCAACAAATCTGCATGCACTAATTGAGCTGAAATTCATGGAAGGCATAACTATCTGAACCCTTTGCAAAGTCAAGGCACGTACAAAGCTTGTGAGGGCTTTGTAGAACTTATCAGAAGGTTTTGCTATATTTATTCCCTGAGGTGGCTTTGGGGAGAGGGGAGAGGAGGGCTTTTTCACCTCACAGAAAAAAAATTATCTTCTATTGCTGAAAGGGAGAATGAGGTATTCCAGGAATAAAGAGCTTTCCAAACATTTTCAAATGGATGTGATTTTCTGGGTGTCATTTTTATATTATTAAAGGGTAACAAATTGACCCCATAGATTCGATTCTCCCACACATTTTTCTGTTCCAGAGGTTACCTGTGCTCATGTTTACAGTTTCCACTTTTAAACTCTAATGCTTCTTTCACATTCCCATTAATTCCTCCAAGGTTTCATGCCACTATTTACAATTTCTTGTTTAACATATTTGAGGTTTAAACCATAGCAGTCTCCAGGCAAGGGCAGTGCTGAGCAGGCAGCATAACAATGAGGTTTAACTGCTCTTGAATAAAAATAAATCATCACAATTAGGGTGAAGATCTATGTGGCAAAGCATCATGCAGTTCAATAGCAGGGTTCTGCCAGGTACTGTAGCTCTTCTGCTGCAAAATTTCTAATTAGTTTGTTTTCTCCCATAGAATATTTGTTTGGGCTGTATTCACCCTGATCAGAATACAAAATTTTCCCTTTCCACACACTTCTTAAGGGAGTTGTTAGGTCATGTCACTGTGTATCTTCTGAGTTACTGGGGGAAGGGCATTGGACTTAAGCTTTTTGGTTTTTTAGAAAAAGTTTGGTGGAATTCTATCTGCTGCTTGCTGAAATGGTATTTGTAAATCTCTGTTACAAGCCCAGCTGGAGCATTCAAGGTTATGCTAATTTCAGTCCATGGCTCTGCTGGTGTGACAAGGCAGGCTGTAAAATTAAGTATTGGTTAAGGTCTAACATGCAAATATTTATGTCAAGTTTTTGAATTGCTAAGCAATAGGTACTGTATAGTTACAAGTCTTCCAAAGGTGGTTATGTGATTGAGAAAATAACTTTCAGGAAGTATCATCTTTACATATATTGTCAGACTCCTAATTAACCTATGTGAGAATGGAGTGGTCTGAGCTACCTCTTTATGATTTCTAAAGTATGTATACACATAAAGAGCCACAAATCCTCATTGCTATAATGCCAAAAACATTCCAATAAAATCATGGATGTATTTGGTTTCAGTGTGTTAAGATTTGCTGTTGCTATGATTATTGAAAATCCCATACATCAAAAAAACAAGAGGGGCAAGAAAGAATAACATATATTCTTTTGGACATCAGGCAACTGATTCCATACAAGCAATAAAGACAGATTCTTTTTCATATTTCTACATACATAAACACACACACACACACATATGTAAGCAATGAAGACATCTAGGGAGACTATTTCTCCCCAATTAGCTTTTTCCCCTGTCTCAGTTATGAGCCTATTTGAAATGCCACTAAAGTTGACAGAAGGGCTCCTACTGTCTTCAGTGAATACTGAGTCAAGCCCAGAATTACCTGCACAAACATCATTAGCTTAAACAGCTCACAGAGTGGCAGCACTGAAATCCCAAGCACCAGGCTGCTCTAACTCATTTGATCAATCAGTATCTGCTCCTTTTTGACTTTATCAGGTGAACATTTAACGGATATTTTTTTGGGAACTGTGTGCTAAATGTGAAACATTGACATACCTGGAGCCTCACAAAAACTCAGTCTAACAACCTGGGATTTTTGTTATTTAACTCCACCTCCCACACCCCCTGCCCCAAGGCAGAACAGTGTAAACCATTGAGCATTTCAACTTTGCAGACCAGCATCCTGAGCCATCACTTAAAAGAGAAATCTGAAAGTTTCATTGCAGTCTTTGTATTGGTACATAAATTTATTAAATGAGAAGAGGCCAAGTAAAACAAAACCAACAAAATCTGACTACCATTTCATGCTCCAGTGTGATTGTAAATGATGGTTATGTGCAATGCAGAAGTATATAGAGTCTCTGACCTTTGCTCTTAGGGCCATNTTAGAAAGCTCTCCTACCAGCAATAGGCAAGCAAACAGATTAACAAAAATAAAAGTGACTTAAGAATAGCCACTTAACTTGCAACTGTGAGTTGATCAAATACTGCAAAGATCAGCGTCATTTAAACATTTGCAGGGAAAGAGAGAGGGGGAGGGAGAGAGAAAATGTTTTGATTCATCTTATCTGTTTAAAACAACAGCATATATCATCAGCCTTGCAGAAAGCAATTTTTTTCTCTGTTACATAGTCTGCATTAAAATCTATTGAACCAACTCTCAGTAAAGCAAGTATCAAGTGAAGTCAATGGAGTGACACCTTGCAGGATTAGATACAGATCCATATTTAGAGGTTTGTCTTTGTAATTCTTGCAGCAACAACATCACCTTCCCTCTGAAATTTACCCATTCCCTTTTTAAGCACAAAGGCATGCTTGCCAGCTGTCCCTGCAGAAGAGAAGACCACTTTAGCTCAGATTACTCACCTAGCCTTGAACTTGCATGTTCTTTTTCTCACAGTAACCCATGGTTTTTACTGATCCTAACAAAATTGGACCTGACTGGACTAGTTATTCTTGCTATAGTATTCTCTCTATTACACCAACAGTGCAAATTAAAAAAAAAAAAAAGAAAAGATAAAAAAAGGGAAGTCATCTACTCACATTTATTGTGCTGTTGTAGCTGAAGTTATGTTATACTTATTTTTAATTACCCAGAAGACATGTATTGGCTGCCTAATAGTGGTAACAAATCTTGACCTATGCTATGCTTTGTAACGATTCACTGTATTCCATCATAAAGCATACAATATTTCATCAGCAGATGAAAGTAGACTTAGAATGTCTTTTCAGTTTCAATTTCTTTCAAGTGCTTAAGCTTTGACAATGAATAAATCACAAAAAAAATCCAAAATTTAGCTTTTTATGTAAATTATATGAGTTCCTATATTTTATCTGTATAACATGCAATATATGATAACTGCTTTACTACAGATAGCACAGGAAAGGTTTATACTTATAAAACTCTTTTGAAATAAGCTGAGGCCTATGTAAAATAATGATTAATTAAGTTGACTATTAATTTCAAGAACCCACTTTCTATTCCACTGTGGTCCTGGCTAAAAGCCTGTATTCTCTACTTGCTATGAGTCAATCCCCAATTGATCTCACTGTAACAACCCTCCTGAGAGGTCAGGGACAGGGAACCTCTGGTAATAAGTTACAGATTTCAACCTCC
>WEKW01032307.1:0-11168 GCA_013389905.1 Sula dactylatra
ACTAAATACTGCACAACTGAACACCCAGAGAGATCACTCAATGAGTTAGTGCAGGAATAAAAACCAGAAGAGTGGGAAGCCCAAGACATGATTAGGCTGGAAATTCTTAAAGTGGAGTTTACGGTAAATTTTATATTTGTGTTAGTATTTAGGAATGTATGAAATTATCTGTGTCAAATAAGAGCTTTCTGGGATTTTTTTTTAAATCTTTTGTACTTAACTATCCAGTCTCAGCTATGTGTTTAGTATTTTCAAAGATACAGGAAAGCCATTTAGAAATTGAGAACATCCCTTTATATTTGCATATTTCCACTTTTCTGCCTACCAATCTATATTAATTTATTTCTAAGATTTTTATAGAGGTAAAGCTATGATTTGTAATTGATTTTACCTTCTTCTTAATCTCTGTCCTATCTTTTGTTGCAGTAGAGTTATATCACTACTGGATGTAATCATCTGTAGTGCACAAATAAAAAATATAAAGTTAAAGAAATCACTCTACTATGAAAGAAAGCACAAAGCAGACACACTGATTCATGAAGAAAAATATTTGTCTTATTAAATCCAGTGACTGTGCTTATTAAAATAAATGTACTTGAAATCATATTCACCTCTCTCTAGCAAGTATTTTAAGAAACACAACTGACAAAGGAAATATTTTAAATATGAGCCACAGCAAATAGGTTAATAAACAAAACCAACACATAGAGTTTTAGCACAAGAAAATGTGTTTTATGGACAAAATACAAAGAGTTCGAGCCCTTCTTTGGGGGCCTATCCTCACCAAGATTATTTTGAAGGACAAGAGAGAAAAACATTGTTTTGGGAATACAGGAATTTCCTTCATAATTATAGTCTTACTATTAAAGATGAGATTTGTCAATATGTGGCTTTTTTCCTGTTCTGAAGTTGAGGGAGCTGACCAGGCATACATGAGGAGCATATAACTTCATCTTAAAAAATCCTATGACAGTATCCCCTGCATCTACAAGCTTTGGGTGGGATTTGGGTTCTGCAAATTGTGATTCTTCCCAGGGATTTCTCCTGTTACGCTGTGACTGTTTTTTCACTTAAATCGAGCAACATTGATGGGCATGGCTGTAGATTTCATTTGATCTAGGTGTGTGTTTGCACAGCGTATGTGCATAAAAATGTCCACCTGTTCATTAACAGAAGATTTAAATATGTTTTGATACTTGTTTTCAGCATAACGAGTTAATTGAAAACACAGTACTGATGCTGTGCTGGGGTGGTCTGAATTAAATACTGAACACATGATATCACTCTTGTTCTTGTCAACAGTATCAACAGAGTTTATTAATGATCCAGTGATAGCCTTGACACCCCAACAACTACCGAACAAAAATGGAAATACAATTATGCCCAATAGATGTGCTTACAAAACAAGATTTCTGACAAGACAGTAGTTTTCTCACACAGCTGTGATCAGTGCCCTGCTTCAACTAGTCTTCTAGGGCTACACAAGAGTTTCTTTTCTTCATATTGGGTTCTTTTTTGGTTGTTTTTGTCTTTGGTTTTTCCAATCAGCTATGTATATAAATAAATTTAAAACACTAATTGGCAAATAATGTTTATTTTATTTACAGTTAAGCCCATTTCCACGTATCACCTCTTCCCATCATGATAGATAGCAATTGGCTATGGATTTATTTCATGCATATTTCACTGTTTCTTTCTATGGTTTCAGGAACTGAAGGAAAAAGATACACTTTAATTTGGGTTGTTAGCACAAATTGAAAATGAGTATGCACAGTACTAAAAATTTACTACTTCTGTTAGCTAAGTATAGCTGCCATGCTGGGTGGATGGCAGACGTGTATTGGTCTCTTTAAGCCAAAATGCTTCACTGTGAGAAGGTTCATTCATATTTGTTTTTTCAAGCTGTTCTCTGNAAGAGGGAGTGTCCTCAAATTGTACTTTGAGATTTTCCTATCAGAAGTTTTATGCAAATTGACTGCTGCACGTTGTGTCAGAGGAATGACAGGTTCAAAGGTGGTGACTCAAAAAATATAGGAGAGCTAAAATGTATTTTTGCAATTTCTCTTTGCACAGTTCAGAAGAGTGAAAGCAAATTAAATACAGATTCACATACTGTCGCATACATAAAGTAATTTTAATAGTGCCTTTTTCTTTCAGTAGAAATTTCCTCACAGCCATGAGATGATAATGTTCTAATATAAAGTCTATTTATTTCTAATTACAAGTTTTCCTTCCCCTTTGTAAGCTGTCAGTTACATGTGTCTTACTGTGCCATTTCTTCTAATATTTTCCTCCTAAAGTCACTGTTCAGCAATGACCTTAGAATGAATAAAAGACATTCTCTAGTCAAATGCAGGGTTTGTACTTTACAGACATGTCTTTTGACCTGCTACTTAGACATCAAACAGTTAGAGGAATAATAGCTACCTAGAAAAGCATGTCAAATTGCTATTGGTTGTTGTGGTAACCTGTGGCTAGTGGCCAAAACTTGATGTACTGAGCAGTAAAATGTATAGTACATTTTGCTTGTTGTTGATAACGAGCCCAGGTATTGAGTGAAGGGAAAAATGAGACAGTATTTCTTGACAAGTTTACAGTAAAAGTTTAAAAAGTTATACCTTCCAAAAACATTTTTCCTATGAAAGTTGTTACTTGATTTTTCTGGAGTGAGAGGAGCTTCAGCACTTCAAACATATTCTGACAGCTAACATTACGGGTAAAATATATCCCTGAAAATGAAGTGGCAAATAACCCCAGCTCAGCACTGTTAGTGATTTTACTTTGTGATGATAAGTGTCTATGTCTCCTTTACAGGGATAGTTTTTGCGCCCCTTGCCTCTTCCTCTGTCACTGGGCATTACACAGAAGAGTCTGGCTCTGTCTTGTTTATTCCCTCCAGTCAGGTATTTATGCACACTGATAAGATTCCCCCTTTGCTTTCTCTTCTCCAGGTTAAAAAGGCCTGGCTCTCTCAGCTTCTCCTTATATGGCAAATACTTCAGGCTCTCAGTCATCTTTGTGGCCCTTTGCTGGACACACTTCACTAGAAAGGATAACCTTCCTCAGCCTTCTGGTAACACTTGTCCTAACGCAGCCCAGGGTGCTGATGGCTACCTTTGCCAGAAGGGCACATTGCTGGCTCACGGTCAGCTTGTCGTCCACCAGAATGCTGAGGGCCTTTTCTGCAAAACGGAAAATCTCTTGGGAGCAGTCTGAGTATGGTTTAGGGGGACCCTGTTCTAAAGCACTCTTCTTGGTAGTTTGACTTCTTGGGAACAGGTACTTTAATCTCTATTTTCCAGGTCATGGATTCCTAATCACGTGCTATTAGTTATTTTAGTATGAGTTTACTTGTGTAAGTTATTATGGTTTTCTTCATCCTAGATAACGCTTTAATCACTACATTACCAATTCTTTCTATGTCTTTTGGCATCGATCATCAGTGTCATTAGGTAAGCTATGCCATATGAAATTTCAAGTTTCTGCTTCCTGTTTCCACACTAAAAAGGAACCTGTATTATCCACTATCCCGAAATCCCTTCTGGACCAACAGTGCAGCTACAACATTATCTTTCAGATTCATTAATTACCTGGGAATTACCTCAGTTCCTTTGGGAACCCAGCCTTTAATTAGTAGTGTGCTCTGTTTGCAACACAAGGTGGGAATGTCCAGAAATTTTATGAGTTGTTCCACAAATTGGAACACAGGAAGTTCCACCTGAATATGAGGGTACTGTGACGTTGACAGAACAGGCTGCTCAGAGATGTTGTGGAGTCTCCTTCCCTGGAAATATTCAAAACCCACCTCAACGTGGTCCTATGCACCCTGCTGTACGGTACCTGTTCAAGCAGGGTGGTTGGATGAGACGACCTCCTGAAGTCCCTTCCAACCCCTACCATTCCATGATTCTGTGATTCTGTGGTTAACTAAGATAGTGACCCTGATGGGTTTACTGAGCTCACAAGCCTGTATGGGTTTGAATGCATACTACTTCCTCTGCCAGCTCCAATGGAGAGAGGAAGTGATAAATACTGTAGCTGAAGTGTGTATATGCCATGTGTGATTTCTCTCTTATATTCTTATTGGGAGAAAATTGTACACTTGGGTAACAGTCATGAGGAGTTTTTATCTTTGTTTACAACATACGCATCACAGATGTATTATTGTTTATGAAAAAGAAGACAAAGATTTATCTTTTGCAGCAATGTAAAAGATGCTGTCTTTTTAAATAGCCTGCATTTCCTACAGAACTTAGTTCCACGGCCTTTGACTGCCTCTTCCCAGACAATTCTTCCTCTCCATATTTTTATATATATTTCAATTAAAAATTCAAGTAGGGAAACTTTGTCATCTTCTCCTGCAATCCCCATCATCTCTCCAGAGACATGTAGAGTTAATTAACTTTACTCATTGAAATTACATTTAAGGAACATTTCTCAGGTGTGTATTCCATTATTCCTCACAGCTAAGGATAAAATTAACCAAATATACATGCATTCTTTCCTGTTCAGAAGAGGAGATTAACAACCTGGAGGAGGAAAAAAAAAAAAAGCTTTTATTCAGTAAAAAAAGAATTTTATGTTTATCTTGTTGTTTTATTCATGTTAACATTTAAAGAAAACACATTATATATTATACTGCATATGTGTATATGTACCTATCTGTCTTCAGCAGTTTTAATGTTAAGGAGAATAGCTAAAGTGACAGATAAAGAATGTCCAGAGAAATAGCAGTGATGGAAAAATAACACATTTATCAACAGTTTTGTAAGGAACTTACGGAAGCAAAGTTATGGAATGAACAAAAATTGTGTGATAAAATAAAACCAGAAACATCCCAAATTCTGAGTCTTTCTGGTTTTATGACAACTAAAATGTTTATTTTATCTTCTAGTACACCTAACCTCAGCATTGCTTTATACTTGGATTTCAGAAACATTCCCAAGAGAGGTATCCAATTCCCACCTAATGATACATAAAATTCAGAAAGGAGGTGTGTTGAACTATGCTATTACATTCTTGAAAGTACTGTTCCTGTCACCTTATAGGTAAATCCCATGTAAAATGTATCCTACTATCAGAAAAATCAAAAAGATATACATTTCTTACATGTGCACACACAGACAAAGGAAAAAACACAAAAGCCGGCAGATAGCCAACATAATGAAAAACACAATTCACTGTGCACTATCTGCAAAGACTGGAGAAGCACAAAATACCTTAAATGTGCAAGGATGTGAAATTACTGCCCATGAATCCTTAAATTCTAAGAATGTTTGCTGACTATTGATGCACAAAATATTATTTTCAGCTCTTCTTTCTTGCTACTTTCAGTTAGCTCCTATAAAAGAATAAGAAGCTGATTTATAAGAATAAAAAATGATTGCTTTGCTTTAGGAGAACTAACTTTAAGCATGTTTTCTTCATAAGGGAATATTGCCTTATTTTTTACCTCCTTTAATTCTTAGTTGTATTGAAGTCCATTAGGTGAATTTATCTTGTGTGCATGGAAATGAATGCCATGAGCAACAGTAGCTTTATGTGAGAACAAATTATTTATAGTAACAATTTAAATATTGGTCTGGTTAAAAAACTCAATGACAGGAAACTTTGTCTAGCTTTCTGGAAAAAAACAAAGCAAGCTTATTCTCAAAAAATCAATTTGAAATTAATGAGCTGCTGATTGTTGCATGACCAGCTGCAGCTAAGCAAGTCATTAAAAAAAATTTATGGTGGATAGTGCCATCATCCTTGTAAATCTTTTGCCTTTGAAAAGATTATAGATTTTGCAGATTTCAAATTATGATTGTTTGCAAACTGTTCAAGGAGTATTGCTTGTGGTACCATTATTTAAGGTATTGATTATGTCAGTTAATGAGATGCATGAGCAATAACTAAAATTATAAGATACTGCTGTGATCTAAGTGTATTGTATGATGTATATCTCACCATTGGAATACATTGACCAACATAGACTTGAAAAACATTTTCAGTTTTAACTTCCCACTACACAATTTGCTACAATGCAAATGGTTTAGTAGCAAATTTATTCAAAATTTCTGAATCAATTTATTCAGTTTATTACTATTTCTGTAACTAGAACTTCTTAATCACGTTGCTTTCCTTCTTACTCTGGCCAAAAAAAAAAAAAAAGAAAAAGAAAAAGAAAAAAAAGTCTACAGGTTCCATCTACTAGTGATTAGCAATTTCAGTATTTTCATAGTGATGTTTGGCACCTCTATCATCCTGAGTAGGACCTGTGCAATGCTGCTGAGGTACAGAGTTCTCTCATGTTAGTAATTATAAAGACATAATCTGGAAAAGTGGGAAATTTTTCATTCTACAGGTTACAGGACCTAAGACAAAATAAAATAAGCATAAAGCAGTTCTGTTTTAAAAAGTAAGCTAAACGGAATATATTTTAAAAGTGTGTATAAGACTGTGTATAAACTTGATGTTTCTTAATGTGCCTTTTGAGTGAAGACTGATCTAGGAAGCTACAGTAGAGTAAATGCACTGCTTCAATGATGAAGATCAATGAAAGAAGGAATGGTGCGCTAACAGCAACTCCCTATAAACTTGTATAACAGTCAGTCATAGGAGAAAATGCAAGAGAAGAAAAAAAGAATAGGAAGTATTGGATAAGTTTCTACTGAGTACTCCAAGGGTTGTGAGCTCTGAGATCATCAGACAGCTACAAGCTCATATTAACTGCTCAGAGCTGTCCGCATAATTCCAGTTCAGGAATTCTGAACAACACACCCTGAGACTTAGGTGCTATGTTAACTTGCAGGATACTTTCTTATTTATGAGCCAGAATTTCCTCTGCATGTCAATCTTTTCCCATCCCTCTGACAATAAAAAAGGTAGGAAAATCTCTGTGCACTTTATGGCCAGTTTAGTATCTATCATACAGATTTGGTATACATATCACAGCTACCCTTCTGTGTACAGTGAAATGATCCAGATGACGATCCCTGTCTCTACTGCAAAATTATTTGGCAATAACAAATTAATTCTATTTCATATGAGAAATAATATTTCCAATTACTTTTATACAGATCTACTTTCTTAGGAGGAAATTAAGAAACTTCAGCTCAGCACAGATTATTTTGAACTAAGCGTCACACTCAGCGCTCTACATGTACACGTGCCAAAATTCAAAACCAGGTATAGGATCATCAACACCATGTATATCATTACAGAACTACAAACCCTTTAAATCTTCTTGGTCTAAAAAACCCAACAAAACAGGTAATTTGTGCAACGTAAGCTGATCCATGTAAATTTTTTACAGTTAGTGAGTTTTCTATAGATTTGTTGTTGTCTTTCTGCTGAGAACGTAATGAAGGTTGCAAAGATATAAAGAAGCATATATATCCCCTTACTGTATGATAATTCTTTAGGTTCATATATTTCAGAATTTTGCTTATATACTATTACCCAACAAGATTTCCCACTTAATAAGTCAACATGAAGCATGTGTGTTATGGTTTAGCCCCAGTCAGCAACTAAGCACCACACAGCTGCTTGCTTATTCCCCCCTGGTGGGATGTGGGAGAGAATTGGAAAAGTAAAAGTGAGAAAACTCAGGGGTTGAGATAAAGACACTATAATAGGTAAAACAAGAACCATGCATGCAAGCAAAGCAAAGCAAAACAAAGAATTTGTTCACTACTTACCATAGGCAAGCAGGTGTTCAGCCATCTCCAGGAAAACAGGGCTCCATCACGTGTAACGGTTACTTGGGAAGACAAACACCATCACTCTGAATGTCCCCCCATTCCTTCTTCTTCCCCCAGCTCTATATACTGAGCATGACATCATATGGTGTGGGATATCCCTTGGGTCAGTTGGGGTCAGCTGTCCCGGCTGTGTCCCCTCCCAGCTCCTTGTGCACCCAGCAGAGCATGGTAAGCTGAAAAAGTCCTTGACCTACTGTAAGCACTACTTAGCAACAGATAAAACATCTCTGCATTATCAACACTGTTATTGGCACAAATCCAAAACACAGCCACATACTAGCTGCTATGAAAAAAAATTAACTCTATCCCAACCAAAACCAGGACAATGTATTACACAGTTTTAGATCTTCAGTGAATGGCAAGACAAGAAAGAGAGAGGAAAACAAATGACCATTGTTAAATATAAAAAAGCAGATCATTTGCATTCTTTAAGTAACTGGTTTGAAGTTAGATAAAATAAGAAGCAGATATACATAATCATGTCTTTATAAAGAACTGTGTGTTATGTTCTTGAAAAGTGATGGGATTATTTCTTCCCATCACAGAATCACTGTGATCAAGAAGATTAAAAGAAATAGAAGATTAAAAGAAATACATACATACATACATATAGCTCAATGTTGATCTTGAAAAATTGTGACCTGACAGCAAGCTACAGTGTATCATATTCATAATAACACAGTTAATGGAAAATATGCCTTTCAGATACCTCTTGGAAACAACAGACTTAATCTGGGGCACATGTAGGAGGCAAACATCAGAAATTAAATATTTGCTCTTCAATTGATTGCTAGCAGCCACTCCTTGTGTATGTCTAGCTATTATTAACTTGAACTTCCCAGCTTTGCTCACTGCAAATATTTGTATCTTCTCAGGATCTAATAATGTCATAAGTATAGATCAAAATCATCACCTTGGAGTGAATGTGAAAACTTACAGCATATACTCTGGACAATTAGCATGACTTTGCATTTTGAACTTACAATAATATCTTTTAGAAAAAAAAAAAAAAACCACAACAAAAACCCAAACCCAACAAACCTTTGATGATGATGCACTTCTGTTTTGAAAAGTAGGATAAATGGAAAAAATCTAGGAGGAGTGTATAAGAAGTAAACAAAACATGTCATTTCTTAATGTGCCTTTTGAGTGAAGACTGATCTAGGAAGCTACAGTACAGTCGATACACTGCTTAATGGTGAACAACAATGAAAGGAGGGATCATGGCCTAGCAGCATCTATAAATCTGTAAAAAAAGGGAGGGGATGGTATCTACTTGTTATGGTTTCATTATTATGCCAATAAGGTATTCAGAGAAATACTAAATCACTCACAAATTTATCTAGTGGGTCACATCTAGTTGTTAGACTACATCATGGGAGAATCCTTCCCAGCTGGAGTGTTTATAATCTTCTGTGAGAATATCCTAGACTTGTAGATCAGATAAAAAAAAATATGCTAAATTGTTTTGTTAACAAGATAATGCTATCAAAAATGATATTGTGGAGTAAGAACTAATATATTTCTCTAACAGCCCTGTTTATTTACAAAGTCCTAGGATGAAAAGGAAGAGAAAATGGGGCCAGTGCAATGTAAGGTTCAATCACACCTATAAAGGCAATAAATGGAAACATACACAACAGCTGACTGTGATGTATTTATTCTCACAATTCTGCTTCCTGTAACTGTTTATTTGGACATTTTTAAGAAGAACAGGGGTTTAATGACAATGCCTTATGATTTTGATTTAACTTTCAGGTATGAGGATCAGTCTTGTGTTCCTTCTAAGTTCCACTGATGTAAGTGCATCAATAGACAATGCTACCTGTCAGAACATGCAACACTAAAGGTAAAAAATGCTTCATTATTCCAGTGTGCTATATTTATTCACATATCATAATTTCAGGATTTTAAATCTCTAAGTGCAAGACCTGGCTTCAGGTGACCTAGAAGAAAATTAGGACTGAGCTCTGAAAGCACCTGAAAATTTGAAACCAGCTTGGCTTTACAAGTCTGATATGTGTTTTCCTCTGAGATACATGGTATTCAGCATGGAAGCTAATTTCTGCACCTATCACCATATCCCCTGTGCCCTGTATAATTTCTTCTCTTTGTTTCCATAAACACTGTTTCTGGAATCTATGGAAACATCTAAGCAATGGCCACTTTTGGAGATGAGTTATCAGGGCTACACTGGATAATTCTGGCTGACATTCATCACTATTTTAAAGCAGTGAAGACTTTCAGCAGTAGCAATACAAACTCTTCATTACTTGATTTTCATTTGCCATGGCAAGAGATGGTTCTCTTCTCAGCTAGAAATCACTTGCATGAGATTTTTGTCCTGAAAAAGAGTTAGGAGGGAAATTTTTCTGGACTATTTGTCATAATGAGACTTCCTGTATTGTGAGAACACAACACTCCTCAGGGGTCATTGACTGCTTTCAAAATTGTCATTTTGAAATTACATGTGCATATTTTTATGGAAGAGGTAAGCTTTTTCATCCTGCTGGACCCACAAAGCAAACCCACCATTCTATATTTGTGTGTGGTTTTTTAATATATCTACAAATATATATTTTAAATGTCTGAACTCCAGAAAGTCAGGACTTATGATTCAGAGCTGTCATGGTCAGGGACTACTGCATTGTTACTAATCAGGATTTCTAGAATATGGTCAAGTGCTAAAAAAAAAGGTTTTCGTATTGGTGTGTGTTCTTTCAAGTTTACTTATACATTATTTTTTTTTTTTCCTGCTTGGAAATGTCACATACATATCGTATTCAACAGATTATTTGTGCCTTGCTAGTAAAGTCACAGACTGCCCTGGCTAATTGTGACATAGCAAACTTTATTTTGCCTTTTTTTGCAGTTCTTCCTTATGCTAGAGTGCACATTCTCACATTCACATATCCACAACATTTCACATTTCAATAATTATAACATTTAATAAGGTGGGACTGGTAGTGGTAATTACTTGGCTACCAATAATGTCAGAATAAAAATAGATGCTTGCACACCCATTAATTTATCTTGACTTTACAGCTACCTCTTATGCTTATATGTTATTTTTCCTTTATTTTTTTCTTTTTCTTGTCTTGGATTTGGATTTAAATTTTATGAGCATCCAAAGGCCTGGCAACATCAGATGACACTTTCAGACACATTCTCAGTTATAAGCATATTCATCTTTTTTGTCATCACTTCACCATCAACAGTTTTTCTGCAGTAATTGGCTCAAGGAGCTATATAGACATGTTGCCAGCTGACTGGTGGAAGGGGTTTTTTGTTTGTTTGTTTGCTTGTTTTTTTTATATTTACTGTATAAATTAGCCTGAGGTAGTTTCTCTTCTGAGGTATATAGAGTTCAGCATGGAAGCTAAACTCTTAATCTATGACCAGGAACTTCATAGAATTTAGTCT
>WEKW01032309.1:6804-20955 GCA_013389905.1 Sula dactylatra
AGACAACGTAAGGCCAACAGATGATCAGAAGCACTTGAATACAGACTTACCATGAAGCACTTAGAAAACAGAATATCATAGGGGAAAAAAAAAAAGAGTCATATTTCAAAACAAATAAAACCTTCAAAACCCTAAGAAGCAAACGCATAATATGAATTATTATGAAAAAAAGAATTAGTTGACACAGGGAAAATTTGATGCATACAAGAGGACTCAGCAGGGAAGCAGTGCCTCAAAATTCATCAGTTTTCTGAAGGACTTAAGTATGTGGAGAAGAGATATCTGGGTGATACAGTCTATTTGGACTCCTAAATGGTACTTGATAAAGTATTATATGAATGACTCCTTATTTAATTTCCCATGAGTTAAGGATAAAAGTCCTCACATCACTATGTAATGCATTTAAAGACAGAAGGCCTACAGTAGAAATAAATTGTAAGTTTTCACAGTGGCAGTTACAGTGGGGTCCTGTAAATATCCATGCTGGATCCTGTGGTTTCCAATTTATTCAGAAACAATATGGAAAATGGGGCATTTTGTGGGATGACTTAGTAAAACCAGCTGGATTTCTTATTTACAGAGGACAAAATTCAATGAAGGTTAATGTATGTTTGTACATTAGGACAAAGTCTTCATTTTGTATAATGCTGGACTCTAAATGGTCTCATAATCAAACAGGAACAAGATCGTGAAGAATATAATGCTCCATTGCATTTCAAAGAATAAATGTAAAATTAAGAACTATTATGAAAGGAACAGAGAGCAAAGCAGAAGTCATTGTTATACCACTATATATGCCCAAGATACATCTGCCTATTGAATACTCTACACTCTTTCCCCATAACAGAACTGGAAAACAGAACTGGATGACAGACATGGGACAGTTTCCATTAATTAAACAAGTTAATGAATTAGGAGTCTTCAGCATGAAAAAGAGGAAGAATATGATAAAAGCCTATAAAGTCATGTATGACATGTAGGAAACGAATATGGAATGACTGACCAATATATCTTTGAAAGTAAGAACCAGGGCATTATAAGAAGATAGTATACTCTAGGCAGAAAATAAACAAAGTAATTTTTCACACAGCACATGACAAAGCTGTGGAAATCCTTATCACAGAATGCTGTGGATGTCAAAAATCCAAAATGTTACTGTAAAGTTCATTGAAGAAAAATTTGTCAATTCTAAATTAATTTTTAATAGTTAAAAGGAAAATATAAATAGACACACAAAAAATAAGATGGACAACAAATAAGCAGGGGCTTTGCCTGAACCTGTTCTAAAATCCTAATTTCTTAGACTAATATTTAGCAACCCTTAAATATTTAAACCATAAGAAGAATCATAGTAGATTCCCCCGATTGTACAGTTGAACATCCATTTGTGTAAATATTTCAGCACATAACATGGAGAATGTGGAGAAAATGGTGCTTGGCAAATTTATATACAAACAAGACAGAAAAGTCACACGAATTTAGTATTAAAACATACAGCTATAAAACAGCATAATATACCAAAAAAAGACAATTTATAGGACAAACCTACATGGTGCAAATTCAGATATTGCCAGGAATATAAATTTGATCCAAGAGAAGGCAACCTGACACTACGAAAGGCTTTAACAAACACAAAACTGACTCACTCCTGTTCATTCTGAAAACAGCTCTGAAGTTCTATGGTTTACTATTTTCTACCTTGGCTCTATAAGCTTTTTAACTGGCTCTGTCTTAAATCACATCCAACAATTCCCCTTTTCTTTTTAGAAGTAGAGTCTGGTACTTGGATATACCTTTGCCTTTGGCAAGCAGGGAGGTGAAAAGGAAGGCAGGAAGCATGTGGAGTGCCTAATATACCAATGCATACTATAAACAGGAAAATACTATTAATGTTCTTGACTTTACCGATTCTAATTTAGGAAAGCCTAAAATTATTACAGAAAATAAAACTGTGAAAGTCGTTCTTTCTAGGCAATCTATACTTTACATACAGCAGAAGAGCTCTAGTGAATAATATGCAAAACACCATTTACATCTCCCTGGCTTAAAAAGACCCTTGAAAATTCCCCATATTATTTTCTTTCTATATTTCTAAATGCTGAATCTAACACCCTGAAATAACACTGATCCTAAAAGCTGTATGCATATGTACAACAGTATTCATTAAAAATTATGTAAAGTAAAAAACCAGAAGTCTTTTAAGTCTTGTAAGCCTTCATAGTCATGGCAAGACCTCTATATAAGGATGAACTAAAATTTCAATTCTAGATAACTAATGACATACAAATGACAATTAAATAATTATTCTAATGTAGTATTTCATTTGCAATGGCTACATTTAGCATCAAATAAAAGTACATTGATTTACAAATTCTTCTAATTATTTAGATACATAAACAATGAGATTGTTATTTGTTAGTATTAATTTTAAATCAGCTGGGAATAACAAAATCTTTGTATGGTTGAGAATATTTAATGTGTCAACTTTAATTTTTAGCCTACCATTACCTGTGACCATTTAGTAACCAATTTATTTTCTCTTCCAGAGACTACTGTTACTTGCTATTTTTCAAGTGTTTTAAAACATACAGTTAAAATCATGGGTTGTAAATTATTGCTGTTTTAATATTAGGTTGCTTGCCCAATAATCCTCTGGTACAAAAGAGCATTATTTTCTATTCTTCCACTCTAAAAAATGAATTTAAATAAAAAAATATACCTTGTAAGAGATTTCTTCTGCAGCTTTGTTTTTTTTTAAGTCCTTATACTCTGCTTTTTTTTCACTGTAGGACAATTCAGCATTACAGAGATCCTCATTCAGTCTTTCTATTTGCTGTTCAATCTTACACACGCTTTTGCAGATAGTTTCGACTTCTGACTGATACGCCTTCTTTTTTCTTGAACTGTTGAAATAAAACAGCTGATGTTTCTTTTATAAAGTATATTAACTAAAATAAAAGTAAAACCTG
Source organism: Sula dactylatra (assembly GCA_013389905.1). Classification (NCBI taxonomy): domain Eukaryota; kingdom Metazoa; phylum Chordata; class Aves; order Suliformes; family Sulidae; genus Sula; species Sula dactylatra. The sequence continues at coordinate 9,774 of WEKW01032309.1, forward strand.
TTTTTGAGTAAGTAAAGCTAAAACATTTTACAATCAAAATCAGTATTTTGTCATCCTGCTATTTGATGCTGAAAACACCAGGTAAAATGCCTCAAAATTTTGAGGTGTCTTTGTTCATAAGTATAAGCCCTGATAGTTCACTGATATCAAACAATTATTTGTATCCTTTTTTGTTTTGTTTTGTTTTCCTATATATCTCTACTGTTAACCTGTATCATAGAATCACAGAATGACTGAGGTTGGAAGGGTCTTCTGGAGGTCATCTGGTCCAACTACTCTGCTCAAGCAAGGTCACCTAGAGACAGTTGCCCAGGATCACATCCAGACGGCTTTTGAATATCTACAAGGATGGAAAATCCACAACCTGCATCAGCAATCTGTACCAGTGCTCAGTCACCCTGACAGTGAAAAAGTGTTTCCTGATGTTCATACGGAGACTCCTCTATTTTAGTTTGTGGCTATTGCCTCTGGTCCTGTCACTAGGCACCACTGAAAAGAACCTAGCTCCATCCTCTTTACACCTTCCCTTTAGGTATTTATATACATTATTAAGATCCCCCCTGAGCCTTCTCTTCTCCAGGCTGAATGGTCCCAGCTCTCTCAGCATTTCCTCATAGGAGAGATGCTTCAGTCCCTTCATCACGGACTTCATCCAACTTCATGGCCCTTTATTGGACACCCTCCATGCCTCTCTTGTACTGGGGAGCCCAGAACTGGACACAGTACTCAAGGGGTGACTTCACCAGTGCTGAGTAGAGGGGAAGGATCACATCCCTTGACCTGTGGGCAACATTGCTCCTAATGCAGCCCAGGATGCCATTGGCCTTCTTTGCAGCAGGGGCACATTGCTGGCTTGTGTTCAACTTGGTGTCCACCAGGACCTCCAGGGCCTTTTCTGCCCAGCTGCTTTCCAGTGAGGTGGCCCCCAGCATATATTGGTGCCTGGTGTTGTTCCTCCCCAGGTGCAGGGCATTGCACTCCTCCTTGTTGAACTTCATGATGTTCCTTTTGGCCCATTTCTCCAGTTTGTTGAGGTCCCTCTAGATGGTAGCACGGCCCTCCAGTGTATCAGCCACTCCTTCCAGTTTGGTGTCATCATCAGACTTTCTGAGGGTACACTCTGCCCCATCATCCAGATCATTAATGAAGATGTTAAACAGGACTGGACTGAATATTGACCCCTGGGGTACACTGCTAGTTACTGGCCTCCAACTTGACTTTGTGCTGCTGAGCATCACCCTCTGGGCTTGGCCATTCAGCCAGTTTTCAATCCACCTCACTGTCTGCTCATCCAGCCTGTACATCAACAGCTTGTCTATGAGGATCATAATGGGAGACAGTGTCAAAAGCCCTACTAAGTCCAGGTAGAGAATATCCATTGCTCTTCCCTCATCTACCAGGCCAGTCATTTCACCATAGAAGGTTATCAACCTGGTCAAGCGTGATGTCTCTTTGGTGAATCCATACTGACTACTCCTGATGACTTCCTTGTCCTTGTGAAATGTGACTGGAAAATGGTTTCCAGGATTAGCTGCTCCATCACCTTCCCAGGGACTGAGGTGAGGATGACTAGTCTGTAATTCCCCGGGTCCTCCTTCTCGTCTTTCTTCAACAAAGGAGTGATATTAGCTTTCCTTCAGTCCTCAGGCACTTCTTCCAGGCACTCAAATATTATTGAGTGGCCTCACCATGACATCAGAAAGCTCCCTCAGCACTCGTGGGTGCATTCCATCAGGGCCCATGGACTTATGTATGTCCAGTTTGCTTAAGTATTCGCTGACCTGATCCTCTTCTACCAAGGGTACATCTTCCTTGCTCCAGCATTTCCTCCTGGTCTCTGGGACCTGGGATTCCTGAAGGCTGGCTCTTGCTAGAAAAGACTGAAGCAAAGAGGGCATTCAGTACTTCAGCTTTTTCCATGTCCTGTGCCATCAGGTTCCCTGCCTCATTCAGCAATTGGTCCACATTTTCACTAGTCTTTCTTTTGTGATCTATGCACTTACAGAAGCCCTTCTTGTTGCCTTTGATCTCTCTTGCCAGATTCAATTCCATTTGGGCTTTGGCTTTCCTAACTGCATTTCTGCATGCTCAGACAATGTCTCTGTATTCCTCCCAGGTTACCTGTTCCTGCTTCCACCTTCTGTATTCTTCCTTTTTGTGTCCGAGTTTTGCCTGTTGCTCCTTGTTCATCCATGCAGACCTTCTGGCATTTTTGCCAGACTTCTTATTCATTGGAATGGACTGCTCTTGAGCTTGAAGGAGGTGATCCTTGAATATTAACCAGCTTTCTTGGACCCCTCTTCCCAAATATAGCATAAAACTATCAATTTTGGATGAGAAGAAGGTGGCAAAACCAGCCCTTTTATCTGCAAGTGTTGAAACTGGTCACACAGTATCAGTTCATCTGTCTTATAATAAATGGCTGGGTCTAGGGTACTTCATACCAGTGCAGTGGTACAGGTTAATAATACAGCTGGTGAATTCAAATTCCTAAATATGTCACTATTTGAAGAATTCTTAGGTCACATAAACCAATTTTAGTTTATTTGTATACAAACAAACTTTCAGTAGAAGTGAACTGTTTAACAGAAGTGAACTTAAAATACCATTCAATTAGACTGTCGGATTATACAGCAAGACCCAAACTCAATCAAATACAAAACACCTACAGGTAAATGTTGATATTACTTTGACTGACAGAATACAATCTCTGTATCATTAGAACTTAATACTCTTCAGTGGAATGTTTCTCTGTAAAAGAATGGGATCACTGAAAAATAAATAGTTTACTACCACGGAGTACCTGCTGAATTAGAATGATAAACCTAAATGGTATTGTAAGGATCTTCACAGGACACTTAATCTGCAAACCCACAATAGGTTGGCACTGATCACACATTTCCTTAGCTGAATTAGTGGCCAGAACCTTTCTCTCAAAGATCAGATCCTTTAATACAGGGTGTCATTTGCTTAGTTAAAGGAAGGAAATAAAATTGGCCTTTCAAAACCCAAAGACTTCTAACTGCACAAGGACTAAACTTCATGGATTATTTCATACACACACACACACATGCACTCTCTGCACATTCCACTTTCAGTGCGTGTGAACTGCTGGTTCCTAAATATATAGTCTTACAGTCCTTAAAAAACTTGTAAGACAGTGCAAGCCCACAGCAACTTAATTTCCCATCCCAAAATTCAAGTAACAAAGAAGCACAAAGCAAGAGAATGGAGAACATTGCCTATATGCTTCTTGATGAACTATACCTAACATATACCATGTATATGTGTTACAATTGCCCTTTCTCTGTTAAGAGATTGCCCATAGCTAGACTCAATTTACTGTGATTAACAAGCAGTTGAGCAATCTGATGGAGACAGGAACTCAGTCCCAATAGAACTGAAACTGCAATATGTTCTTTCCAAAATGCAAAATATGACCTAGAGGCTTCAACAATGTCACACACCTGTAAGACCTTGTATTTAGAGCCACGACTGACTGATTTATATAAATTCACATACAAGCATTTTTCAAAGATAATGCAGGAGGTGTAATAGCCCTACTGAAAAACTGAATATTACTTTCACCATCTGACTGTCAGTGGTGAAAACACAGTTTTTTAGGGCAATTTAGGGTGATCTCATTATATAGAGGGTACAGGGCTGCAGGTGCTGCATAAGATAGGAGACAGAGGTTTATTCCTGCACCAGCCGGGAATCGAACCCGGGTCGCAAGAATGGGAATCTTGCATGATACCACTACACCACTGGTGCTTCCCTGCAATCTCTGGCTAATCAAATCACCCTGTGCTGCCACAGGGTGCAAGTACTGCACAGTCAGCTGTATTTAGACTGTATTTAGAAGACCCTAAATACAAAAGATTCCTAGCTCTTTTTTCAGCTGCTGAGGCAAAAGAATCTTGCATAGATCTGAAAGATCTTGTTCCCTGTGAATTAAAATGCTGGAAAATATCAAGGTCTACTACAAGCATGTTAGGAAAAATACAGCCCAGAGTACACATGTGAATGACCCAAATCTTCCCAAGATGATAATGACCAAAGATAATAACAAGAAAGAGCAACAGAGATTTTTCTGGCTGAAGGCAGGCAATATGAAAGCAGACATACTCTGGTACTTCCAAGTCTAAGACCATTTAGTTAGGAGCTATGTCATTAGACAGTAATAATAGTTCTATTCTTTAGACTTTCACAGGTCTGCCTCTATCACATATGCTGATTACACTTTCCTGCACACCAGTGAGGTTAGCAAGCAGATAGACAGAGACCAACAATTCCAGTGTGATTAGTAACCAGGGCTGTGACGTAACCATGACTTACGAGAGTTGTAACTGTAAGTGGATTACCAGTTACAGACAGACTGATGAAGGAGGTCAAGAAACTAATGCTATGAAGAATCAGTGGCAAATGAGGAATTTGTGACGGTACAGTATGCGATGCTTTTAGAGCAAAGATAAAATACTTAGATGGGATGAGAAGTAATTACAGTACTCCACCCAGCAAAGAGAGGTTCAAGGATATTCTGACTACCAGATGAAACTTCAGTTGTAAATCTGCCCCGAACAGATCATTTCCATATACTTTTGGTATAATGTTTTCTGGTTAGTTATTACAGAGTTTCTGAATCCTATAGTCTCTGATAATACTGATTTGAACTATTCAGACCACAACCACATCACTTTCAAAACAGAAAGTTTTTCTACAGATGGTCTTGTGACCTGATTCTGAGACAGGTCTCATTAAATATTGCATCAGAGATAGATGATTTAATTTTGCAGATTCCACATGTGGAAGACTTACAAATCACATACTTCATGACACATGTAGTTATACTAATTAAGCACTTTTAATATTTCCATATGCCCCATTACATCCTCATATGAACAATACTTAGAGTAGAGTACGTAGGAAAAAGAATTATCTACCAGAAACAAATTACCTGAAGAAAGTAACACGTGCTATAAAATACTGACAAAAGGTCACTGGGCAACTAACTACTCTCTTTCTCTAGGGAAGTTTTGAAGGAGCCAACACTGGAAACCCTAAAAAAACATTCATCTGATTGTTTCTTAAAATGGGTGTAAGTATAGCTAATCTTCTTTTTGGGAAGGTAGCGACTAAATGGTTTCACAAATTCCTTCCAAAATGTCTATGGTTATAAAAAGACTTAAATATCAAAATACCAAAATGATAAGAGCAATTCATCTGAACAGTGCAAAGTAAGCAGATCTGTGCTGAAGCTGGAAGGAAATGAAAGGAACCAAACAATGACTGTTCCACTCTGATTTCCTATACCTTTCATGTGGAGCAAAATTGTTTTGATGCATACAAGGCTACCCATGACCCTTGGAGGTCAAAACACTTTAAGCATGGATGCAAGAGGAACATAAATATTCCAAGCAGAAAAGCAAGTGGACTACAGCTGAAAGAAGAACTATGGTTCTTCGGTGCATGTGTTCCATACTCCACTCTATGTACAGGTGTTGAAAATTTTATCACAGCTTCTGCAGCTTAATCAGGAACTCTGTCCCCATTTGAGAAGCATAGTAAGTTTTTTATTTATTTTTCCCTAAGCTTTCACACATTCAGAAACTGTGCATAGCACATGGACCTGAGATTTTTTGATCCAATAGTATCTGTAAGATATACTTAGCCATTACATATCAGGTCAAATGTACTGTTTTTCCTCAGCTTCTTTCATCCAAGATGCTTAACATACTATGAAGAAAAGGCAAGAGAGATGGGGGAGGAAATGTTCATATGGACAACAAATCCCAAAGTATTCCAGTAGCTGGAACATTTTTCCCCACCCAAACACTTGTTTGCATAAACTTTGTATTTTAGGTCCTTCTAAGCTCAATCACAAGTTACCTGGAGATAGGTCTTGGAATACTTTGGCAAAAAATTACTTCAGAATCATTTTGCCAAAGGCAAATGCTGTGCCTCTGCACAGCACTCAGTATCGGTGTGTATGAAGATGTCCTCATCATTGCCATCAACATAATTTGAAGTACACTTCTGATTATAAAAAGCAGGCCTGCTTCAATGTTCTCATAGAAGATACTGAGAGAATATGGTACTTATTTTAGAAAATATAGGACATAGGAGTGTGTGTCTCTCTCTCTCTCATGTCAAGAAAAAAGAAGAACTTTCTGAATTGCTAATTCCCTGTAAGAAGAGGTAAGGATTTTACATTTATTGACAGGAAGATGTCTATATGCTGGATTAAGAAAACTTGTAAACCTACTGCCTGGTTCATGTAATAAGGTAATTTGAGAAAAAAAACCCACAGTATAAAGGGGACCAGCTAACACAGTATGGATGTCTTTCCCCCCCACCTCCTTTAAGAGAAACCGTACTCAAGAAGATTCAGTAGTGAACAAGTCAGAAATGGATTAAATGGTGTCCCCATCATGGCCATGAGCAATAAATTTAAGTCCCTCTATGAAAAGGGATCCTTAGTAGCAGAAAACACCTTCCCTAATTTCTTCAGATCTGTGTGATGGAAAAGCAGAAAAGAGATTTCAGTGAGCTGGGGATAGGAGGAGACTACCACGAAGTGAAAATAAAGGAGCTGACTAGCAGCCTTCACATCTAGTAGAAAAAATAGTATTATAACAACATAAAAATCTTTGACCTTTCTGACCATTTACTCCATGTTGCTAAATACATATTAACAAAGAAACCAATTACTAAAAACAGTAAGGTCAAACTAGTGAGAAGTAATGAGGAACAGGATGGTGAGGAAAAAACAGCCAACAGATGCTCCTCAAGTTCAATACAAGTGGAAAAAGAGAGCTACGGTCTTGACAATGCTAAGATATTGGTAACAAAACTGTTTCAGACAGGTGGGGATAGTAAGATGTTAATGACCGGCCCAATCTTACTTTGAGGATAATTCTGAGCAGCAGGGAAGTTCAGAATACGTACAGAACCTTCTGGACAGGTTTACTGGGTCTGGCTAAGATGGAGTTAACTTTCTTTATAGCAGCCCACATGGCGCTGTGTTTTGGATTAGTGGCTAAAACAGTGTTGATAACACACCAGTGTTTTGGCTATTGCTGAACAATGTTTGCATTTTCTCTTTTCTCCGCTCTGCCCCCCTCAGCAAGTAAGCTGGGGGTGGACAAGAAGCTGGGAAGGAACACAGCAAGGACAGCTAACCTGAACTGGCCAGAGGGATGTTCCATACCATTTAATGTCATGTTCAGCAATAAAACTGGGGTAGGGGAAGAAGGAGGTGGGTTTTTTTTTACTTCCAAGGTGGCCATTGTTCTGAGACTGGCTGGGCACTGACCTGCTTGTAGGAGGTGGTGAGTGATTACTTTTGCACTCCTTGGGTGTTGTGGTTTCCCTCCCAAACCCCTATTAAACTGTCTTCACCTTGACTCACGAGCTTTTTAAATTTTTATCTTCCTATTCCCTCCCTCACCATGCTGGGGGTGGGGGCCAGGGTCAACTCACCAGTCTTTTCTGAGACAAAACATGGGCGCAATATAATGACACATTTGATCAGAGTGAGCTAGACTGAATTTTTAGCTTTTTAGTAGTTAATTGGTAGGTCTTGATAATGGCTGCTTTCAGCTTTCGCTGTCTGCTGTGTTGTTTTGTTTTGCCTGAGAGATGTATGATAAAAGCAGTAGCCTTGAGCCTGGTCTGGCATTCGATCCATGCATTGCCATCATCCAAGTACTCTGGGAACCATCTCTTGGAAACAATCAGCAATCACACCTTCCCTCTCCTGAGGCAGTCTGCTGACACTGATCCCCCAAGGACCACTACATAGATGCCAGCCTTAGCGTGGACCCGCACTTGGCAGAGTACACTGCAGCCCAGAACTCCTGGGCTTAAGCGATCTGGCAGTGTCCACCTCCTGAGTAGCTCAGGTTGTCTTTGGAGCAAGACATCTGGTAATAACTATAGCGGCTCAAGGCAAAAGTGTTACTTTGGCAAGACACAGACCTTGAAAATGGCAAAAACCACCCCACAGCTTGATGTAGCTTGTCAACATCTTCAGTAAAATTAGGAACATACAATGCTAGATGTCTCAATTCCAGGGACAGGTCATTTCACAAGAAAGGAGAGAGAATACCATGTCTCTAGCTTGCTGATATGTAACATTCATATTGTTATTATCCATCGTTATATGAATGTGGTCACCAAGGATATGAGTTTCAGAGCACTGATGATCAAACTTTGTTCTTTGGGAGATATTCTCCTGTGCTTTTGAGTTACCTAGCAGAGCTACATATGTTAGGATCATCTTGGATGCCAAAAACATACAGAGACTCTCCAAGGATTTTGTATCTTCTGACAATCTCATTACAGGGTTGATTTTCATGTTTCCTCAAGTGGCGCATGAAAAATGATCAACTTATGGATTTCATCTGCAGACTTTAACAGAAGGTATCATATATTCTGTCATCTTATGAGTCCACATGACTCCAACATGGCCCAATTAACCTCCAGAATTTGCACAAGATATAGATGGGACAACTGATGGTTTAGCAGTTATCCGGAGAACAAAAAAGAACTAGGAGAATTTGGAAAAAAGTGAGGAACCACTTCTCTGAAAGTTTTAACAGCCATTTATCCAAATACAGATGGTACCTGTGACCTTTTACAGCAACCTTGGTGAAGGCCTTGAAGGTGTGGGAATACCACATGACAGAACTGTATTGAAAGTGGTCCCAACAGATTAAAAATTCATATATTCTTGCATTGTACAATCAGATATCTTTAAAAATACATGAAATTAGTGTATTGAAGTTTGAGAGATGAGAACCACTCCTACTCAAGGAATTGCCAATAAAAGCTAGAGTTACCATCTGAACTATCAGCTGCACGTGAAGGTCTGAAACAAAGTACCTTTTTTGTAGCTGTTATATTCTGAACCAAAGAGGAAAATTTCTTCACTTTGTCCAGACTGGGAACTGGTTGTAGCTTTCACAGTAAGAAAATAAGTTTATCTTTGCTAAAGCAGATTCTCGTAAACAAGGACTGAGAGAAGGAAGTATACCAAACATGTAAAAATCTTTGCATTGTATCCAGGATCCAACTGTTTATGATAAGGTTTTTCTGTGTATGGCTGAAGCAGTCAGTTTGAAAGAGATAGGAGAGAAAATTCACACTGCCCAGCTAGACTTACAAAAGTGCTACTCTTGTTAAAGTATATGAGACAATGAAAGGTACAGGTTGCTCATCTTCTTGTTGTTGAAATGCTACCTCTTCCTCTGAAAAGGAAGACAGATAGTTGCAGGTGAAACATTATCTCTGCTAAACAAAACTGAAATGCTTAAGAAAACATTCTGAGAATAAAGATTGCTTGGGAATAAGTAAAGGAATGTCACATTTCATCTGTTTATTTTTTGCATCATAAAATTATGATGATGTCCTCCAAATGGTTAAGTTTTAAAAAGAAGACTGCATATCTCATTGTACAAACCATATGTTTACAGATCAGTGGAAGCAGTCAGTTAGAGTTCCATAAGGACAGAAGAAATATTACATCTAAAATCCATTCCGCAGGCTTCAGAAAATTCATGCAGAAGACATTCTTATTTAGCCTCTAAAGCAGCCTTAACTTAACTGAGGGAGTATATCTTCTTTTCAAAAGCATTAAGTCATTTGAGACTCTCCTCTAAGTTACTACTGTAAGAACACTTTCCCTTCTTATTAATATGACAGCCACCACAGAAGACAGGTTTTGGGGAGTTTAATGAAATTGGCACTTCATAGTGGGAACATAATACTTATGATCAAATCTCCATATCATAGGGTTATTGGGTAGCTGATCTAAAATAAGATTTTTTTTTTAACAGAGGTGATATAAAGAAATTAAAATTGTTTAGACAAGCCAACAGTTATTTTCAGTTGACCATTGTATTAGAAATCCTACCAAAAGATAACTACAACAAATACTTCAAAGAAAAGTACTGACAGTTGGACACAGACTTAGAAGTTCAGTCAATACAGATGAATTGGGGGCAGCTGAGCTTTGGTTTTTACCCACTTTGTACAGGAAATGAGACTATTTAGACTGCACGTGCCCCTAAAATCCCAGGTGATCATGAGATGTATTTCTTGCATGTGCTGCATGTTCTAAATAGGAAAGATACACAACTAAGCTTTCTAGGAAGAGTGTTAGAAGCCAATCCTCTGTCTTCTTGCAGCCTAGTAGGAGGTCGGCAGTCACTTTTTAGTCTTGTTGAAGTAACATGTCAGAACTGTTAGCATACAATTAATCAAAACAAGCACTCCAATTGTTAGACTAACATGAGACAATGTGTCTATTTTAAGAATCACATTCTGATAGAATATAGCAATTAAATACAATACAGCAACTCTTCCCTAATATGAAAGAGCATACAGAAATCACAATGTACTCAAAAAGGAAAATGAAAAATAAAGCATATTTAAATTGAGAAAGTTTGTGAGAGGCTACAAAAGGCTTGGACTATCAGGCTAATGATCTGACATGCAAAATATTTCCAATATAAAGCAAGAGATTAGTGGCAGATCAAAGAAATTAAAGGTTTCTGAGCAGAACCAAACATCCTGCCTCTCTCATAGCACTTAATGGCCAGCTCCCCAAAAGAACTATAGTTAGTTATAGCCTTTGTTTAAAACACTCTTTATTCAGTCAAGGACTCCAAAAAGATAAAAGGGGCTTTTCAGATAAAAAACCCTACAAACAGCACTCTTCCTTTGGGCTTGCACTCAGTAACATGTAAGAGGAATGCAGGCAACTTCTAATTTTTGGGAGGGATTAGCAATTCCTTTCCCTCTTAAGAACTAATATATTTCATGCTAGGTCAGTGGTCTTGAAAGTAGAATTAAGAGAGTGTAGGGGCTCTATAAAATAGCATTCCAGAAAACCCTTCTAAGAGTTAACTTAAATTATCATAAGAAAGCAATGTACAGAAATCTGGGATTGTATCAGGCTGACAAAGAATCCTGTTTTTCCACTGAAACAAGATTGAAAAGGTAGTTCTTCTGAATTAATATTTTTCTTTAAAAAAAAATACTTAGAATTGAATTCTATATTCACCCTCCACTCATCATTTCCTGGGACTAGACTAAATAGCAGTCTGAAAAGATATTTCCCTTTCAAAGGATGTCTTCAGATCATCGTTTGAAGACAGAAATAAACTGAGCTCCTGGA
>WEKW01032315.1:924-22242 GCA_013389905.1 Sula dactylatra
CCCAGAACCCAGTAGTATAGTTTCTGAATAACACTGTGGCTACATGGCCACATAGAGAATCTTCCTAACTTGGAGAACTCCCTTCTTTGCCTCTTCCCAACACTCCCACAGGCTTTGCTAGGAGTGAATTTACATGGGCAGGTGCAAACAGTAAGTAGGTCTACAGAAACAGAGGCACTGCAGAATCACCTTTGTTCCCGCAACAACGACTGCAAGTTTTGTGCTGTTTCTCTAAGCAGGTATATCAGAGATTTTGAGACCTTGTATTTGTGTTCATTGTGAAGGAACACAAATATCTGTGTAGTCCAACTCAAGAAGAAAGTATCAAATTTGCTTAGGAAAGGTACAGCAGCTCTGCTGCACATCTCAACTATCTCCGCTTGCCGTACACTGGCTAAGTTTGCAGAATGGATTGCCCCATGCAAACTCTTTATCTTTAGGAAAATGAAATGGAATTGCCATGCGAGGGTGCATAAATGTGCTCCCACCCCTAAGGCAGACATCAGGGTCCAAAGCAATGAGTTGTCTTTTGGACAGCTTCAAAGACACCTGGTGGAAATAATTAGTCTCAGGGACCAGACTAAACCTAGTCCAAAGTAACACTGGCAAAACACATATAGGACAGGTATAGGGGTCTCAACATCAACTGTTTTGGTCTAGTGAACTTTACAGATTACAGTGAATTACTTGCTAATGCAGGTTGTTATCCTGTCTCCTTTTAAAGAACTCAGATCTTAGACAAAAATAAAATAAGTTGTGAGGTAAGAAATCAAACACAGAAGTCATCCTATATTTATTACGCTTTCTCCTTATGATTTTTCTCCACAATTCTGTCAAAAAAAAAAAAAATCAAGGTGTATTTTGAAATCTGGTCCAGCACCTGCCTTCCAAAAATATGCCCAGCCCTGAGAAGACAGTAATTCACAACTAGTCTAAATTTTATTGAAGGATGAAGTTTGCTGAAGACAAATAGTATACCCTTTATAGTGGCTCTGGTTTTATATCTACAGACAATTCAAGTCTGAACAAATGCACTAGTGGTCTTGAAATTCACAGCTTATCAGATTTAAAAGCACAGCAAGGGACTTTATTGTACAATGTAATAACTTGGAGTGCTGAGACCAAATGTGAATGTTGTTTATAGGGAGTAAAAATAGAAAGTTAGGCCCTAATTATCAATGGCGTACAGAAAGGGAACTGTCAAAAATTTCTAGCAGCTGTTAAAAAAGAAATCACTTTTACAGGTCAAAAATCAAAGGTTTATTGCAGGAGAAGCCCTCTATGTCATGGGACTGTGCTGATTTTTTTTGATTTACAACAAACTGTTGTTCCCCACATGATTCAAAGGAAGGGTCTGCTCCCCACGTGGCTCATAAGGCAATACACTCTTTTTTCCAACGGGCAGAGTCCTGGTGTAGTGGAAGGACAGAAAAATACCTATTACACATGCAGCACAGTTGGGAGCTCTTTGAGATTGGAACATGGCTGTGTTTCCCCCAAGTTTTAAGCTTCTGCCATTAATATTTTGGTGTCATTCCTATATAATAACTACAGAAAGAAAAAACAGAATAGCAAGGCCTAATCCCAGCCAGCCATAAAAACAAAGAATTGAAACTGGTGACAATTAAAGAAACTTTTTCTAAGCCGTGTGAGGAAAATGGGAAAACCAAGGATCACACGCATAGAGAAGAAAAGGGTAATTCCCTGGATGCATCAAGTTCTTTATGCAATGTTTCCAAGCACTATCTCCTTAACTCCTAAGTAATGAAAAGCCTAAATAAGAATAATTTCAAACATCATCATTTTTACAGTCTTTCACAGTTTGTTTTTTTTTTTTATAGTCAATTTATTCTGCTGCAGAAAGTCTTCAAATTCTGAATGGCTCATCACCAGAGAAAAGCGAAGCTGCAGCATGGTCCTTAGTTGTGCCAAAGGTCACATGATTTATACAGGATGCCACAATCCAACCAGATGGTGTTGGTCATGCTGCTCTTGCAATACTGTGCTACAAATACCAAGCAACTGGTGGTAAGCAGTGGATTGACTATGCTAGTATTTAAGTACACTGGGAAAAAAAAAAAAGGACATTCTCAGGTATCAGAAAGGGGAAGAGCAAAACACTAACAAAAAGGGAATAGATGCACACATGCTCACACACACAAAAGATTTAACATAGGCCTCCTATTTAGAAAAGAAAGCTATTTACAAACCCAGACTAAAACTGATTTGATTTATATTTCACAAATAGCTACCATGCAATACTATCATTTCAATTATGCATCTGAGATAACATCAAACATTTGCCAAAAATTAATCTTGTTCTTACACATATCTGTTAATTACATCTTCAGGCACATTTTTGTAGTGCCCAACTCTGATGTTGCAATCGAACTGCAATCTAACACCCAACATTTAAAAACAAAACAAAAATTTGAGGTCCCAGATGAAGCAAAACTTATTTCAGTTATTAAGTGCATCAATATATGTTAAGCACTTGCGGTCAAAATTACTACCTACTTCAGCGTCATATTTTGGGTGCCGGTGCCCCAGGGCTGGCGGCAGGGCGGCAGGGTCCCCTCTGAGGACAGCTGAGGGGCTGCCCATGCCGGGGACAGCCGGTTCCAGCGGCCCCACCGCAGGGCACGGCCGAGCCCCTCGGCGAGGCTGGCGGCAGCTCCGGGAAAGGGGATTTGGGAAAGGGCAAAACGCTGCCGGGCAGCGAGGGGCGAGGGGAAAAGTGTGGGGGAGCTGGTTTCCCTGACAGGAAAGGCCCATGGAGGGCCCATGCTGGAGCGGGGGAACGTATGAGGAAGAAGAGGCAGGAGGGAGGAACCGTTATGGAATGACCACAGCCTCCCACCCCCTGCACCACTCAGGGCTGGGGAGTGAAGTCAAGCCTGAGAAGCAGCATGGGGTGGGAAGAGGACGTTTAGTTTTTATCTGCTTTTATCACCATCCAAATCTGTTTTTTAATTGGCAATAAATTAATTTACCCCAATTCAAGTTTGTTTTGCCCATGAAGGTAATTGTTAAGTGACCTCCCCATCTTTGTCTCAACCCATTAGCTTTTTCATCTTATTTTCTCCCACTGTCCTGCTGAGGAATGGGGAATGAGCAAGCAGCTAGGTGGGCAGCTGGGAGCTGGCCAAGGTCAATCCACCACACACGGACCCGGAAGATATGGGCTGATGATCTTATCATTAGATTCTTGACTTTGTATGTCTGTTCATGATCTGTGTACCTACTGCTAAATGCCAATCCCTGTTTTTGTTTCATTCTTTCCAAGGTCAATACATACATAAAACTATTTGTGCCATATGAAGTCATTCAAATGGGGATGCCTCCAACAGAATCTTTGTAGATACGTTTTCAGTACAGTACTTCATCAGCATACATATCATTTGTTCAATCCTAGCTGATAAAACAATAAAATCAATTTAAACAATCATAATCTCACAGGGTATTAGCAAGCATAGAAGAATCTTGTGCACTGGAAATTAAAATAGGCTTGCTGTATAGGACAGAGGAAACAAAACATAGTATTTTTAAAATTTCATACTCCAAGTAATGAGCTTGTAAAATTTAAATTATAGCAATACTATTTTTCCAAATGTGTCCATAATTTTTTAAAAATTTTAAGTAACATGCTCATTAACCTAGGAATGATTTACTTTTATCTACCTTCTTATTGCCAGTAGAAGTTACAGCAATTGGGACATGGAACCACAATAACGCCATGATGAAAAATGTGAACCTATTTTCAAAGTCTCTTCACACCTGTTTCCTAGCTAGCATTTTAATTTATTTTCATACTTTGCAGATCATGCTTTTATCTTAACTGTAATAAATACATGATGCTGTGGAGGTAAAGTAATCAGTGTATTGTCTAATCTACTGGTTTGTAGTGTTTTAGTCCGTATATAAAGTGAAAAGACTATCAAGTTAAGATCAGATTATTAGAGAACATTAGATATTCTGCATAATTATGGGCCCAGTAGAAGGCAAAGAAAGATAATGCATTACAAACCTCATTTACTAGGGGTTATTTTTTATTACATAAATGAAGCTTTCCTTATCTTAAATTGTATTTCACTAGAATTCTTGCTGAGCTTCAGAACTGTTGGCCCCTTTGTTTAAAATGAATGTTGTTGCACTTTGGTGTGTGTCAGCAAAAGAGTTCTGAAATATAAGGACTCTCCAGAAAAAAATAGCAACAAGACCTTCACAACTAAGGACCTGATATTTTATTACTTGTCAAGAAACATCAAAACAAAATAAATAAATTAAAATGATGCACCACTTTAGTGAGAATGGCAGCCTGTCATATAAATTTAATCCCAAGGATTTAAATTGGTGTTCCACAGTAGCATTAGAAAAAGATAGAATCCAATTAAAACCATGCTGGATTCCAAGGACATTGCGATATTCACTCTGCTTCTGTCATGTAAAATAAATTTAGACCTGATTCAGTGCTGAGTGCAAGGAATTAGATTCTGTAATGATCTATTTCCTCAGGTATTTTGCAGTACTACCTTAAAAATACCGTAAACCAGTCAACAAGTTAGCTGAGCCAGGAGATGCAGGCATAATGATAAACCAAATCCAACCATTAGGCAAAACATTTTCAGACACAGATTTCAGTCCCCAAATCCATATACAAAAGTCTTAACCAGTTTTCAGTAGGTGGGACACAGTAACAAAGTAAAGACTACAGGTCATAAACAAGGTATTGCACATTTTGTTTAAAAAAAAGACAACAGGAAGAAAAGCTGCCCATTTACTTTGTCCTGGCTTCTACTTTTTGGGTCAGAGCAAACTTCAACGTGAAAGGGAAAAGGCTTCTCCTTCACTGGGCCCAGCTGGGCACACAAGGCAAGAGCTGATCCCAGGGCACTGGCACTGGGGCAGGGAGGGAAGGCAGAAATGGGGCAAAACCAGCTGGTTGCAGCATGAGTGCACCTAGGGAGGTGGCCAAAACCAGCGGGTCTTTATAGTAGGGAGTAAGCCCAAAGCCAGTCTTGGGAAGACAAGGAAAGAAGAAAAGCAAAGGAACCCCCCTAGAGTTTTCTAGACTCAAGGAAAGCCATCTACATCTACAACCTGCCACGATACAGTGGAAAGGGCAGATTTGTTGACAAGCTCAGTTATTGCATTTTACTTTGTGGTTTGGAGTTTCTGCTACTTACAGAATTATCTTGTCTTAGTTTCTGATTTTGTGTTCCAGTAAAGAACAACTCTTAAGTATTGAAAGCTTTTGATATCATCTATCATATGCTTGTCAAGAAATTTGTCATCCTGAAGTTTTGCAGTTAAGCTTATTCCCATTGGTCAACTCATTTCACAGCCCAGAAACACCATCACTGGAGTGAAGCTCTCTTCAAATTTTCCTCAAAAGCGTTATTCTATGTCAACTTAATTTCTTCCCCTTCCCTTCATCACACTATTAATATAGCTCTAGGCAAGTCAGATGCTGAGGTAGCACCCAAATGCACTGCACAAGAGTAGCTGTCTTCCACAGGTGAAGTTTTCCAGGAACAAAATATCAGCTCTATCTGCTGCCACCTCCAGAATGAGCATCAGAGACCAGGACGTTGCTCCTCTGTATTCACAATATTAGAAATGGCAACAATTACTGAAAAAGATACGGTGTATAAAACAGGAGATTTGGTAGCTGGGCGGAGGAATGCCCATGTGCACGCAAGCAATTTCTAAGCTTAACTCCACATCAGAACTGCAGCAAGAGGAAGCTGCTGTAAAAATCGCAACAGGACAGCTCACTGCCCAAATGCCATCAGCAGAACCACCAAACCCTAGCTATAACATCACTGCATCAATGATTTAATAAGGAAACAGTACTCAGCATGGAAATAAGAGCCCGATACCTATATGGATGCAGGTGTACCATCACAGGAGGCTATATAGCAGTGTCTCCTGTGATGTAACATGGGAGAAAGCAGGCTTATGTTGCCATAAGCCACAGGTAATACCACATCCCCAGGAATAACCTCATTCGTGTAGGATTTGAGCAAAACTGGACTCAGTTTTCATGAGTGGGTTATAAATAAGTGGGTTCATTGGTTCAGTCACACAAGCCAGCTTTGAGCTATCACAAGCTTGGTAGCTCTTTAGCTGCATTTAAATAGAAATATACCTGCTTTTGGAGTCTAGGCTGGTATATGCCTGGATTTGTGTGAGGTGGACTTATTGACCTTAGTTTTGCGAATTTCTGGCTCCAGAGTCATTATTGCTGTCCGTTTACCTTTTTGCCCTATAAGATGTAGCTCCAAGCTCTTTTACCTAGCAAACTCAATTTGTGCTTTTGTTTCATTGTCCTTGAACACCAATGGCTTCCAGTGTAGCCCTCCTTGCGTGAATAAAGGCGCTAGCCTTTACTAAGTTATGACTTAACATGATAATTATGGGTTTTTTTTCCCAAAAATAGATTATTTCTTATTAAAGTCAGTCTTATAAAAAAAAAAACCCAACCAATTAAAATATAAGCACAATCTCAATTACAGGAAAACTTATCCTAATAATTTGTAGAATCCTCATTTAAAAATGAAGTGTGAAGATTACTTTATTTGTGTGTATTTTGGTGAATAATCACAAAATACATAAAGCACCAACTACAGGTAAGGTTCTTCCAGTGATGGTATACTTTGCTTGACAATTAAGAACTTGCATATAATACCATAGCAACTATAGTATTATTGCACCATAAACCAGTCTTCACCAACAGCCACAGGGTTTTGCTTCTTTGTATAAAATAATTCAATATTGTCGTGCCATAAAAAAAAATCCGTACCCTGTGAGTACCTCTATACATCTCTTAGAAGCACTGAAATAAATACACTTCAATTGTTTCCTGTACATAGATTCTCTTACAAGCCTGCCTTTGCAAGCTGCAGTATCTCTAGCTCTGTGGTATTTTAATTTGGTCACAAAAGCAGGAAAAACACCCAAACAAACCTACAGAGATGGTTTTAAACTCAAGTAATTAAAGAAACATGCTTTCAACAGAAATTCTATTTTCAGATACAATTACTTATTTTTTAAGTCTTGGACAACAAACATAGTATACTTACATTCCATACACATATTCATTTAATGAATTGGATTACGTATAATAATGAATGGTGCCAAAAATGTTTTAGCACAACCAGCAGTGGAACTTCTCACTCAAACAATAAATCAGGATACAGAATGTATGAAAAACAATGTATTTTAACAGCACTTTCATTACCAAAGATGAATATTTTTCCTAGTAGGTGATTAATTTAGTCATTGCTGAAAAATTAAGTTCTAATAATTGCTTTTCAATATAAATGTTTTACAATCAGTTCTGAAGGGAAGTCCTTACATAAGCACACCACTGAATTCAAATAGAGCATCATTTTTTAGATTTATTAACACTACGATGACAAAAATCCATTATAAAAATGCTACTTATGCAGCAACTTTGAGGGGAACAAAATATATGTTCTGTATCTTCATTTCAGCATAAGGAAGATTCTAGTTTTTAATCGAGCCAATCTATTACTGCTGAAGTGAAAAACCTCTTTTCTTGAAGTAAGCCTTTTCCTTTTATCCTCAATGACCCTTTTTGGAGATCTCAGGTCACAAATGATATAGTCTGGTGACCTGAGATAAGTGATCAGTGAAAAATAGGCTACATATCTGTTCTGCCTCCACTAAGTAGAGATTTGACAGAGAAGTGCTTAATAGAATCTCCAGGTAAAACAAAGTTTTCCTTTCTATGCAGGGAGGAAAGGAAAGTCCACCTTGCAGGGCTTAGACTTCGCCAGTTTGTGAGCAACAGAAATCTCTCAGGATCATGGAATAACCAGACTTAGCTCATTTTTAATAACACTATGTAAAAATTACACATCCTAATATTATTTGGGGGGGGTGGGGGTTGTTGTTATTTTTTTTTACATGCATACTTTCTTAAAGGAAAATTAAATGTATAGATACAGACAGTGAACAAAAAATCATGAGAAACTCTTCAGAGGCAGTGTCAATTTTGTGCATCGTCAAGCTAAAACGTATTGTTAGACATACACTAGTTTATACTATCTGAAGAAATGGTGTTTGCAGAGACTTAAAAACACAAACCCAAATGACTGAAAATCTGTAGGTTTCCAAATTTGAATTGTGATCAATTTGATTCTGACATTATTTTTAAGAAATTATAAATTATATTTAAAATAGTAAACTACATGAATAATTGTGAAAGCCCTATTGCATCTCAAGCAATTGATCTGGATGTCTTTTCTGAACACGTGGTCCATTGGTTGGTCACTGTATCTTATACCAGAACCAAACCAAAGCCAAAAGAATACTATAGTTTTATAATCTACTCACAAGCATTCAAGAATCTGTTCAGACTCAAATTTGAAGTTTAAGTAGCTCCAGAAGTTTGAGCAACCACAGCAAAGTACATCTCCTGGCTTCCAAAGTGTTTTCACTAGATTTCTAATTATTTCTTCTTTTCACTTTTTTTGCAACGTACAAATAAAAGACAGTAATTGCAAAGAGTAAGTGACATGATAAGCTCATATTGCCATTGTCTACTCCAAAAACAATCTTAGCTAAGCGTGGCAGACAGCATATTGGTATTGATTTCCTTTTTCTGTTTACTGTTGTGAAATATTCAGCATGTTCTACAATGATTTGAGGGTTGGGAAAGCCTTAGTTAGGGATCACATTTAATAAGAATGTCTAATTTGATGTGAAGAAATTACACTAGATTCTTTTTAATGCCAATCCCAGGCTTTTGCAAAACTTTCTTTGGCATAGTTTGTACTGTGATCGCATTTTACACAAATACAGTGTTCCAAATATTATCCTCCTCCCCTGAAAGAGACAAAGACACTTTCATATAAAAGTTTTTATCATCTATGAACCTCTCCAACATACCTCTGAAACAGCTTTAGTATTTGGTCACCACATCAAATCAAACCAGCTAACAGGAAGCACATGGCAGAGTGGACGATTTGTAAGCATCAGGAGGTCAGATCAATTGACGCTAATAAGAATCCATATAGAGTTTGACAATTTTGGAGCTACATAATGCTACATAAAGTTGTGTTTTGGAACTGCATGAAGATGGCTGAAATATGCAGTTATACATATTAATGTCACTGAAAGACCATTAGAATAAGTATAACACTGTTCCCCTCACATGGTCAGGATAAACAACATATCAGAGGGCCATTCAGATTTATATTCAGACACCTTCCTTTCCCCATACTTGTCCAAATAAATTACAACGGATGAACAAAAATATTGCAGTCGAATGGTGCGCAACCCCACAAGGCCAGCAACAGAATAAGAACAAGATGCAGCTCTTCCATCTGTTGAGCTGTTCCTTAAGAGCCATGCATTATTTCTCCTTACGAGGAAAATGCAAGGAGCACTCAGGCATCTCAATGTTAATTGCATGCATTTTTTGTGGATGTGAATTTGCTTCCAGAATAATTATGATACTACATTATATTTCCTTTTAAGAAGTGCTATTGCTTGCTCTCCTGCTGAAAATTACTCAGTTATATTAAATAAATCACATCAATGCCCTCCTATGCAAATCAAAATAGTGTGAGCATTTTACCTGTGGGCTGGCAAATACCACAAAGTTCATTGCTACATCAGTTTCTGTTGAACCATAAAACACATCAACATTTACTACATGGATTCCATTTTTTAAACCTTTAATAATACATTAGCCATGTCCATTTTGAGGAAACCAAATGAATATAAATGTAAAGACCTGAAAGAGAATTTCAAATAATGATTGCATGGCTAAGTACTGTAACATGCAAGATTCATATTTTATACTTAGTCACTTTTTTCCATCAGAAAATATGATTTATAATTTAGAAGTGTAGCCCTATTCTCAAAATATTGGGGTCTTGCATTAAAAATCTGACACAAAAACTTTTCTTAAAAACACAAGTTCTCGTACAGATTAGAGTCAGATAAAGTCTGACTTCGATGTGCACAATGGATAATTATGAACATATAATTCTGAAAGTATGCTGTAATAATGTAGATTAAACCACAAAATTAAGAACACTTGGAAGCACAGATACTTAAGTAACAGTTTTGCACTGCAATGATTTCTTTATGACAATATTTAGACAGAGAATTTTTCTTGCTTTGCACAAACAACTGTAAAAGGAGTCTGCCAGATTAGCATGTTTCTGAAAAGTGAGGTGCTCCTCTCTCTCCTGAGTGGTTTAGTCTGTAATGCTATAGTAGAACTACCTTTCAAGTGAAGTTACTAGCAGTCCTTTCATGGTATGGTATCCCTCTCATTTGAAAAGATTGCCAGACGGTAATTCTGATGAGTCACCCTGGTATTGCTTCTTCCTTTATAATGAATTTAAAACACTACAGCTCTGGTTTTCCAGAGCTACCTTCCACTTCATTAAGATAGCTGCAAAGTCAAGCGCTAGAAAACTACCCCTGAACACAACCCATCTCTCTAGACTCAGCACAATTAGCCAGCATCTCCCTGTTTCCCTCTCCTGTTTCCTGTCACACTCCTGTTCCTCAGCACAGCACCAAAGCTGGGGAGAGGCAGCAACACTGCACAGCAGCTAGAAGGCATGCATCTATCTGCCAGATGTCCCATGCTCAAGTAAGCCACAGGAGAAAGCTCAGTGTGCCCAGCTGCAGCCTAATTCCATGCCTGATACGCAACAAGCTACAGGGATTGCACAGGTCCAGCCGGGAAAAAGCCAAAGATTGCTTCTGTTAGCAGCAATGAAAGCTTATGGGTAAGGTATCACAAGACACAGGAGGGAAAGAAGAGTTGAAGAGATCCTATAGATAACTAAGGGATTTGAAAGAGGTTCTACAGAGAGCTAACGCTTTCCTCCTCCAAGTATTTGGACCACATGGACCCAAATCTGCTTTTCAAAGACACAAATAACTCCTGGCATATTTCCAGAATTAGTTGGCTCCTACGAAGGACAAAAAGTGCCTCTCAGGAAGAAAAAAGGAGGCAGGCTCTTACCCAGACATTATCTTCCTCCAATCAGATCTTTCACTGCAGAAGATGGTACTTCAAGGCCAAAGGAAGTATTCACTGAGCCTCACAGAAACCATTTTTTTCTTGCCTTTTCCTCTTTTGGGGTTCATTATTCAGTGACTGGACAATATAAATAAAGCAAGGCCTTAAAGCAAGTAAAGTAAGGCCTGTGAACTAATCCTTTGGTTTGCTCTGCTGGGAGAAGTTAGGAAAGAGGTGAAAGAGTAGCATCCTATTCATCTATTATGTCTATTAGTTTAATTTTCTGAACATAAATGAAATAGGCTTCTCAATTTCCATGGTGATCAAGAGGAGAGTCACATTCATAACACTCTTATCTGTAGCAATGGCTTCTCGTCTGTGGCAATAGTAGCCCAATAAACTCTTAACTTGCTCTATGACACTGAAGTTTTATGACAGGAAACACATTTTCAAAAAAAAGTGTGTATTTGAGCAACACTGATAGATTTGAAGACACTTTTTTTTTCAAAGCACCAAAGACAGCTCAGCAATTATCTTGTTGAAAACCAAAGTGATGACAATTAAACAAAACACCAGATGTATAAAATGACTTTTTACTCTGAAAGTAATTCAGCAGCACAGTCAGATACTTTCCATAAGGAAACCATATAAGAACTGTGAAGAATGTATAGAACTTTGACACTTAGCAGTACAAAATTCTTGAATAACTTGTGCCATGTGGAGGGTCAAATTTCGAAATACAGAGTTACTGAACACCAGGGCAGAATCTATTAACACCACAAACATCAGAAGGCTTTCCAAATGTGTTTCGGCAACCATTCAAAGCTATAAATTCCACATCACAGTGAAGTGTTCAAAGGGAGAACGGAACAGCCTTTAAGATGTGATCACTTCTGTTTCTTTCATGTTCACAATATAAGCTCACAGCATTGCTCTATTTAGATAGCTGCACATTTTTGTCTCTGCAAACCTCAGCAGCATTTTTATGGCCCTACCAGACTTCCAATTCAGTAAACAAAGACTGCATTAAATACTGGCTAAATTGCAAGCCAGAACCCAACCTTCCTCTTCCCCCTCTCTCCAAACCTTAAGGGCAAATTATAGTGAGAAATGAGGTATCTCTAGCTGCATGACAAGGGGTGCATCTCAGGCACTCCTGCTAAAATGAGGTTACACATTTGTATCAGACTTAGGGAGGGACCAAGTCTTTCAACCACATTGGATTATTATTGAAAAAGAGATACTTTTTGCCTGGTTTGATGCTGATGCTGCTGCTGCTGGAAAAGGAAAGTTATTTCTATTCTAGCTGAGGGAGCACCATACTATATTCTAGACTGTAGATCTGCCAATATTGCCAAGTTTGAGGTCAGGTCACAATGAAGGCAATAAGATAGGCTTGCTAAAACTGAGAACTTAAAAGGTGAAGACTTTAAGAGAAGCCAAAATTCTTTTGCATGACTTACATATTGCATTTTCAAGACGATTTTTAGCATAACCAGGAGGATTAGCTTGTCATAGCAGTGTTATTTACTAGGTTTTAAGTCCAAAAAGATATAGGTGTGTTCACAGTACTTCAGGAGACAAGACTAAGGAAAAAGAGAAGGGGGGGAACAAAAAAAAAGACCAAACCAACACCACCCCCACCATGAATTCCCAATACAACTGAGCTGGCAACCTGGATCCTGGGACAAAACAACAGGATATGTTGGTGACTACAGCAAATTCTGTTGCTCTTGAATCCATTTCTGTTACAATACACCACTTCATGTTAGGTACCACTCCAGTTTCCTCTAATTTTCCCTTAAACCACTTTCCTTTGAAGTAATTTAAAATGCTCCTAGCAACACATGAAAGAAAATCCCTCTTGGGGAAAATGTTGTAACTAGTCCAAACAGGCATGCCAGGTGCAGAAGACCATT
Source organism: Sula dactylatra (assembly GCA_013389905.1). NCBI lineage: Eukaryota > Metazoa > Chordata > Aves > Suliformes > Sulidae > Sula > Sula dactylatra. The sequence continues at coordinate 13,861 of WEKW01032315.1, forward strand.
GTAGAGACATGAAAAATTAAATTAATATTAAGAAACGGATGTAAGGAAGGCAACATTAGAAACCTTAACATGGATGGCCCCTTGAAGAAATTAGGAAAAAAAACCCCTCTGTTTTCTGTAACAGAAGACTTTCAGTAAGTGCAGAAGGATCCACACATTCAGACATATCTCCAGAAATGAGTATCAAAACGTGATGATCTTCAGATCAGCAACTAAAGGTTACTCTCATTATTTTGAATAGCTAGCCCCAATATCTTTATCTCTCTATGAAACATATTCTAACATCTGGGGAAGTGGCTTATAGTATTCAATAAATATATGAAGAATATGTATAATACGGGAGTGAAACAAATATGCAGGGAGAAGAGAAATATTTTTCAAAAGAAAATATGGGTGAGAACTCTTTTTCATATGTTATACTTCCTTGGTGAAAATACAGTCTAATTTTACCAAGATCTTGAAATAAGCAAGTATTAAACATGACTTTGAGTAGTTATTCTGATTCAAAACACTATGTTGAGAGTACTCTTGCCTAAATAGACACACTGAAATAGAGCATTAAATACAGAAAAGCAGTAGCCTACATCAATTCTCATTCTTTGTAATAATGACTTTATTTTTACCATTAAAATAAGTTAGATCTGATATGAATTAAGGTGATTATCAGCAATCTGAGACAACTGAAAGGCTAAAAAACCACACTGCTAAAAAAATTAAGAGTTCCAAGAAAGGTGACCAACCATTATTTTCTGCAATTATGAATTAGAAAGCAACCTGGCCTTTAAGTCATTTTAGAATGCATTATTTCTCAAGTGCAAATTTCTGCTCTCTCCCAAGAAGGGAAAATGCTCCAGAAAGTAAAGAAGTGGTGACACAAGGGTCCAGAGGAAGTTCAGCAACCTCAGACACCCCACTGTAATTGTTTAGTGGATTTCATCCTCGAGATATTTTTTGGTACAAAGGCTGGATCATTCCAGATGAGGAGAGAGATTTGGGCAAACATATTCTCATTGTGGCACATTTAGGCCGTGTTACTAGAAAGATTTCTGTGAATGCTAAATTCACCTACAAGAAACAAAATAGCAACATGTCCCCCACCCCCCAAAAAACCCACAACAAATAACCAAATGGCAAAAGACAACCTCATTCTCCGAGATGACCTTAGTCTAGACTACAAAAAAGTGATCTTAAAAATAATAATTAAAAAATCATGTAATATATCACTCATTCTTTTTGGTACATTATTTATAAATAAACAACACTGCAGCGATGCCTCACTTTCACGAGTGCAAGAACAGATTAATAAAGGGTTGGGAAGCTTGATTTTATTCCTAGTCCTCTTACACAGCAGCAAATCCAAACACTCTCTAGAATTTTCTTGGAACTAATTTTTTTTTCAGAACTCTTTCAGACTTGGTCTGGCTTACTGTAATGTGTCTTCAATAAGCTCTCACGTTCGCAGTTTCTTCCACTTGCGCATCTAGTCAATCGACTTTCTGAGCTTACTCATATTAAAAAGCATGCCTTCATTTTGGATGGTGAGGTATACCTGAGCTTGGGATTAAAGCCAACACCAATTCATAAAAGAAGCATAGCCATCTTTTGCACGAGTTTTTAGAAAAAAACCACAGTGGTTACATTAACTTCAATGGCATTTGATCAAAATCACACCACTGCAAATGAAATATAATATTCTTGAATTTTAAGTCCACATAAGAGTCATGTGACACTTAGAGAACAGTATATTAGCATAGTTGTGAAGCAGATGCCAATTCAACACTTACTGTTATGTTTAATTTAACACACTGTAACTTCCAGCAAATATTATACAGCCTTAAATGCACAAACCAATTTAAATTATGGCAAAATTTCATATATTTCTTAATTACTTTTAAAACATATATGCATTATGTTACATATTGAGGATCTGATCTTTTCTCACTTCGCTTAGTCCATGTATTGCTACTCTCCCTGTAATTGCCTTTTTTTCTTCAGCTGAGCATATTTGGGAATAAATTACTAGATGCTTAAATGAATGGACATACTGATACAGACCAAAGTGCATCTAGTCTAGTATCTCAAATCCGACAGCAGCCAACCACTTATGTCTGGGAAAGAATTTAAAGAATAAGGCAACTACCTAATGACTCTTTTCAGACATAGTCTCCCAGGGTAGCTCAGGAACCTCCTAAGCCAGAAGTGGTATCATTGTGGTGCAGTGAAACTGCAAGGGCCAGAATCTAGCCCAAAGATAAGTCCTGCAGTTAATAATCTAAAGTTCAGAGAAACCGGTAACAAAAAACACTTGTACGTGTGTTACAGAACAGAATAAAAAGTAGCAGTAGTTGCAGTTGTTGGCAGCATCACGGTTACTTAAGGGCATCACAGAGTTAATTAAGGACATTGCATCAGAGAGACAGGACAAATGCACAGCACTCATCTAGAAAGACTTGGAAAAAGAGCAAAAGTTGGTGTTAAAAGGTAGGAAATAATCTTTCCGAAAGCTGAAGCCATGAAACAAAACCACCAGACAGAATCAAAATCTGGCCAGTTCAACATGAAAGTATAGACAGGCCAAAAACTGTTCAAAACTGGTCAGTCTTTAGGTCCAGTGTCAAGTATAAAAGAAGCACTTAATGAAGATAAAGTAGTAGCATGAAAAGCTAGAATATATCTAGCAAGCCTTTCTATAAGCTCAGTTCAGAGTGGTCAGGCATGAGCTCAAGTTGTCAGATACTTTAGCATTGAGAATTGCATGTTTGAACCTCATCAGTAGTTACAGTGTCTATATGCCTAGTGAAGACTTGTTACCTACCAGTATAACTGCTAAAAACAGGACTTTTTTTTCATTTCATCTTTAATAAAATTCCATCTTTTCTCTCCCATTTTTTCTTTCTTCCAAAGGAAAAACAGAGAAGCTCAAATATTTTACCTAAGGTTTTTTCCCTTCCGAAACAATACAATGAAAGACATTAGCAGCCAAGAAAATCTGACTATAATGGAACTTTCTGAAATGAGGTTTTGCATATCTCACTTGGCAGCTGGCAGCAGAATGTGACAAATGAGAATTCTCACTCCAAGCTGCTGGCTGCCAGTCATGAGTTATCTTATTCCTTGCAGTAAGAGCAGACCACAGAAAAACAGGCAAATAGGCCAGAGATACAGGGAAAAGACTGGAGAAAAATTTAAAAAAAAAAAAAAAAAAAAAAACCACACACAAAAAAACCCCCACCCAAACCCACAGACAACCAAAGAAAGCGATCAGATGATGAATACAGCAGTACTTGCACTCTCGATGTTTTATTCAGCATTGAGGATTCTTGTGTCACATCATCACAGACTCTAATGAAGGTTGTACAAAGTTAAAAACATGGTCCTTGCTATGGGCACGTTTTAATTTGTTCTTCAGTTCATCTGAAGTGTGTCAACTTTCAATTGTTCTTGTAGAAGAGCTCATGACTAACTCAAACTGCTTGTTATAACACAAGGCCTACAGCTAAGCCTGAGCAGTACCTATCAGGCCATCTTCTAGTTGTGACATTACTGACTTCAGAATATATCCTGGCCCAATAAACACTTTTTCAAACTGAACCATGAACTAAGCTCCCCTTCTCCCTCAAAGGAAGAAGTGAAGTGTGGAACAACGTCTCTCGTTTTCTCCTGTGCTCAACATGTCATGTATGCTTTTACTCCAATGTTTTCTGCATTGTAACTTACCTACTGTCAGGTTGATTTCCTCCCCGCCCCCACCAAGAGCCCTCTTTTTCCCAGTCATTTAACTATTCACAGACCATTGATTTGTTCTTGGAATTTAAGCATTCACTTCACACACACAAATCATGCTATCCCCACCTCATAAACTGGCAGCTAGTAACCAAGGGAGAGGCCAGATGACGTGGCAGCACTTTCAGAAGATTTGTTTCCTTAATGGAAAACATAGCAAAACCAACTCAAAACAGAGGGAGCTGCTTTCTAAGCAATCTGGAGAGCTGGATGGAATATTATTTTCTGTATCTTCCTCCAGCGCTGTAACACTGTTCATCCTTTCACAGGGCCTGCATTTCCTCTTGCAGCCATGGTACCAGCAGAAAGCAGGTTGCCCGGGGCCAAGCTTCCCTTGCTGCAGCTTTGAAGCAATTGGGGTTAATGCTCAAAAGGAGGGGTGCCAAAATGGAGCAGACTGTAGCTTTTCTTAGGTGCCTGCATTCCTCCCCGCCTCCCTCTTCGCTGAGGCAGTCAGTCTGGCTCCAAGTATCTTAAAACCTATGCTTAATATTTTTATGCTAGAAATATGTAGAGATTTTTATGGTTAGTTCCACTTAAGTTTGAAGAAGCAACAGATAAAGAAACAGCTAGCACCACCACCTATTGGTGAAAACAGGTAATTTTAAGTTATTAATTTATTATATTATGTAAATTGATATTTGTTAATGATTCAGGTTTTGGGGCAGATACTGTTTATTCAAAAATCTGGGTGAGTATGCTTAAGATTAGTTAAAAATTATAAAATGTTGAGAGAAATAAGGACTAAAGCATTCTATAATCTTTTTGTGCAACAGTAATGAAAGCTGGGAGCAGGATACCATATACATATGTTCTCTTAAGCTTTTTAAAATTTTATTTTATTATTTGGATTTACTTAAAGTTTAGAAAGACTTAAAAAGGTTACTTATTGCCAGAGACTACGACAATTACAAACCCTCAAAAGGTATTTATGTCTTTTCAGGCATTTCATGACAACATACAGGAACTTCTCAGAATTATATGAGATTTTTAGAAAGTAAAACAAAAAAGATAAATTGGTGACATTCAGTACCTTTTTAATATCTCACAGTTGTGAGGATTCTATTAAGATTTACTCCAATATTATTTAAAAAAAAAAAAGTAGCCTTGTGGCTGTTTTACTTTTGCCTTCTTACATGCTGGAGCTAGGACAGTCTTATTGAGTATTAGCCCTGACATACATAAACAGTTTTTTCAGGATTAAGAGAGTATGAGAATTTTTTACAGTGACACCAGTATTTCCTGCTTATCTGTCTTTCTCCTTACCTATCAATGTCTAAGAGCAGAAACTCTGCAGATTAAGAGACAATCCAGGCCTGTGTTGATCACTTCGGACAGTACACGCCACATGATAACACACTATTTAGTTAAACACTGAATTTTGCTAAAATGCTATTTATTGAAAACAGGTATTCCTCTGATGTTTCCTAACAGAATGAGTAAAAGACCACAATATTTTCAAATAGCAATGTGAAGAGCTGATTCTGCTCTGGACTGACATCTGAGGGATAATATTTGAAGATATTCCTTATTAAGATGGAATAAGAGGTCTTGGAAATGGATCCTTCCAGTACAAGGAGTAATAAAAGCTGAGATAACACACTTACCTAGAAATGCACTAGTTCAGCAGTGTAATAAGTATTGTTTTGAAAGATAAGTTCATTTTCTCCATCACTAATAAAAAACAACTTCTTCTGAAGCATTTGAAGAAAAATTTTGACTGATGACACTTGCCTAGGATCCAACTGCTTAGAACAAAAAATGCTGTTGCTGATTAAAGCCATGCTGCTGTCTAGTGAAGCCTCTGTATGTTTTCCCACATAGATAATATCTGAGAAAATCTTGGATAAAGGAACAGAACAAATACTGTAGCTACGTTTGTTCATTGGCAGTAAAACAGAGGAAGCTTTAAGGCATATTCCTTGGATAACTTTTCCACAGTACATTAGTTTCCTTTAGAAGAAAGCTGTTTCAAAGAGATGGAGCAAGACATCAGATATGAAAAGTTTCCAGAAGTTACCAAAATGAATCAATGTGTAAAAAGCAGGCAAGAGCAAAGTCATGCTTTAAATGAAAAGACATCTTGTTTGGTCCTTGAAAGAACAAGGGACTTAACACCCTATTACCTTCAGCAGAGGATGGAAAGCCATGCAACTATACCCAATCACATTCTTTCCCATCATGTGCCTGAATACAGACAATTGTATCCCACTGAAAAAGGTTAAGATCCCAGGGTTATGTGAGCATATGGTTGCATCTATTAACTGTGGTATTGGCGCAGTTCAAAACAACCATTACAGAAGTGTTCAAGTTTTCTTGGATGTCATCCATTTAAAGCCACGAGAAGACACAAGCACAGTCTGATGGTCATTATGCATATAGAAGCTGATATGTGATGACAGCTCAGCAACCTATCTTGGGAGCTTATATCCCCTGAAAGAGAGAGGCTCTTACAAAAGGCAGTATAAAATGCCTGGTTTTAGAGCCCTCCTCCCTCACCTTACCATTTTCATGAAACTATTGTCGTTCCTTAGTCCTGAGTGATCATAATCCATTTAAAGCACACCATTCTACAGGCAAAGTTAAGGATTTTTCCCACACACGTCATTTTACATATATCTACAGCAAAATTCATTCGCTGTTTTGTTGTTCAGTCAGTCTCGTGTCCTGTCAATCCCAATAGGAACATGCAAAAAACTTAATTTCACTGATGTGGAATCACTGTTAAAACCAACTGTCCCCTCAAAGCAACCTGCTCGTATACCTGCATATAGATATCTTCAGAAACACAAACCTCAGCATCCACTACTTCCCCTTCACAAACTGCACAAACACAACCACACAACTATGTCTCACATGCAGGTTTATATATCCTAATCAATCAGGCTGATTTTAATTAATCCTAATTGTCCTATTAAGGTTCCTGGCTAACAACAACACAGCAAAAAGGATTCCCTAAGCAGACTAATTGACTTAATCAGCTCCTTAATAATCCTTCTTCAGACCTTTAAAATGAACTAACCTCTAGTTCATTTTAATAAGCATATTGAAGAGGAAGATAAAGCTAACTTCTTGATCCTATGAGTCAGATTTTATCACTGCAATGAAAAGCATGGCAGGAATAGATACGTTAGGATCCATAGATAGGGAAGGACTGCATTAGAAAGACGTGACCAGCTTTCCTCCAGGCATGTATAAGCAACAGAAGAAGTTTTAAGAGCTCTAGCTGTATTTTCCCACAGGGAAACATGGGATTGTAATCTTAGACTACAATTACAGTTGTTGATGAGTCTTCAAAGGCTAATTGAAGGTGCTGTAGGTATTAATACAGTCATGAATTAAAACCCTATAAATTAAAAATACCCAAGTTTAATGTGTGAAGAACTGGCAAGCAACTTCTACAGTATTTTTAGTGCTGAAATTCTGGCAGTAAATGCATTTAAGCTGTACATAGAGTTTATGAGGTGCAAGGGGAAAAAGCAAGCAAAGTGTACACGATTTGGTTCTGACAGTGATTTGTATCCTACTTTGCACAAACGAAAAAGCTCACTTCTTCAATATTTTTGTGTGTGCTAAAGTAATGTCAGCTTTCAAGAACTTCAGCTGTGCAGCTTATTCATCATGCATTTTCCCTCATTACTCTTATTTGTCTAGCAGTAGGAGTATTCTTGGCACTTTACAGATAAATGACATGATACGTTCCTGACCTAAGAATTTTGTCAGCTGAGGCATTAGGTCAAGATTTTTCTCAATCATTAAGTGTTTAAAAATGCTTATAAATCTCAACATGATTTCCAGAATCACCTGTATGGTTTGGGTTTTTTTGTAAGTTTTATAAAGCATTCTAAAGCACATCAGTACATGTAGATATATGCCCTCCACTGGCTCTATCTTTGCATATGATACATAAAAATAGGACTTTGTCTTCAGTGAAATGAATGAATACAACAAGATCAGCACAGGGTTAGTATGGAATCAAAATGAAGGATATTAATCAGGATTATGGTGGCAGTTTTGCTTCTGATCCTTGTAAATATTTGTTCATATAATTAGTCATTAATCCCTCAAGGACTTGCACATTAGCTATATGTTGGAGGTCTACAAGTGCAAGCCAAAGTAACGAAAGGTCAATTGCAAAATAATGTGTGTTATTTTCTTTTGGCCTTCTGATTTATTAAATGTTTTAACTTATATCAACTAGGTAGCATGAAATGAAGTAACAAAACAAATTAAGTGCAAAATCGCTTTTCTTAAAGTAATTAATCCTAAAAGACCAGAGCATCTTGATGAAACCAAGTTTGGCCTAACTCAGATCATGCAGAGTGATGCCTTTCCTACAGGCTGTTCAAAGTGCTCTCTGCAAAGTTTTAAATGAAAGACAAATACATCCTGAGAAAGGAGAATATGGAATTAAAAAAAAAAAATATTCACTTTACATCCAGCCTGCTTCTATCCAGACAACTTTCACCTGACATTAGCTTCTCCTCTTTCTCAGCGAGATCAAGATGAGGTCTGAGGTACCAACAGACATTACTGTCAATTCCAAAATGGGCCAGGTGGGTGGGTTAGCCAGGGCGCCCCATGCAATCTTCAGAATCA
>WEKW01032316.1:7453-29340 GCA_013389905.1 Sula dactylatra
CGCCCCCGCAGCTCCCTGCGGGCCCGACGCCGGCCTCGGCCCGGGCTGGACCTGGGGCGGGCTGGCGCCTCCTTGTTCTCATCGCCACACGCGCGGAGATAGCCTTTCTGTTGCTTAAATGGTTATGTTAGATAAAATACTTATTTTTAGAGAACTTCTAGAAAATGAGGTTTGTGTACCTGTTGAATTTTCTAGCACGATATGTGCTTGCTTACGAGGCAAGGGAGTTCTTCGTTCTCCTTTCCTCTAAATTTAACTGCTGTTTGCTTTTTGTGACCTAACTACAAGGGCTTCAATGAACCTTTTTTAAACCCAGGAGAAAATAATGCTTATTGTCCTGTAGTGAACGTTTTGAGTACTGATCAAAGAGAGTACATTATCCTGTGAAGCTTGATGGAAAAACAGAAGAACCCGCAGGTTTCTCAAAAACCCCTTGTAGTTCAGTCTGTGACATGGGATAATTCTTTTTTTTTTTTTTTTTTTTTTTTTTTTAGTTTTCACAGTTATGATGTGAATATAAATATTGATCTAAAATCCTGACTTCTAGTTTGAGAGATGAAGGGAAGAAACTTATTTGTTTATGTTAGCTTGTAGACAGTTTTGGGTTTTTTTAACTGATTTTACTTTGCCCTCTATTGAAAACTGGAAACGTGCTATTTTATTACCTGTCTCAAGCTTTCAGAAACTCATTTAGGATTTATTTGCACTTCCTGGCTGAGTGGGGGATACTGGCAGCTAGACTGAAAAGGAAGAAAAATATTTGCATAAGCAGTTAAGTTTTAAAATTCTTGAAAAGTTTTAGTTCTGTTTTTGCTGAGCAACTGTGTAGACAATTGTGGTAGTTTCCTTGCTACACGTTGTTTTTCCCGAGCAGTACCAAGTAATGGTTAACTAGACAGACAAGTTCCATTGCTCTTCTGTAGGGAACACAGAAACTGGTGTGCTAGCCTAACTCTACTGCTGCTTAGGAGAGCTTGAATTAGGCCCAGAATTTGTCAACAAAAGACAAAAAGACAGCAGCTGGAGAGAAAAACTTTATTATGTACATTAAGGCAGCTTCATCTTCTTGGTCAAGAAGGAACTGTGGGCGAACAGAGAATACTCCGAGCAGCACGGCAGCAGTAACCTCATAATAGCCATTTGTGTCCTCGCCTCTTGTGATAGGTGTGTTGTAGAATTTGGAGGTTTTTTGTCGGTTTGTTTGTTTGAAGTAAGTTAGTAAATCTTGGTTCAGACCAGTGGCTTCTGAACTTTTGGTAGGATCAGACTGCTATCGGTTCACATATCTTGTGAACTACTGTGGAACTATATTTGTCGAATCTTTAAACTGTAAAAATGAGACCAGTTCCGCAAGCCATGCTCAATAGCTTTGGCACCACAGTTTAGGAGCTGTTAATTTATGTCATTGCCAAACTTATGCAGGGACTTACGTGGAACATTTTTCAAAAACTTTTAAGATTCAAAACCTTTTATATTCACATCACTTGACAGGGTCCAAACTATGCTTGCAGTGAGCAGTTGTTAGTGGCTTAGTCTTTCATGAAGCAAATCCTGATTCCTGTTTTAGGTGTCCACAGCACGGTTGCTGTAATTGCATCTCTCCTGCCAGTCTGGAGAGAGCAATGCAAGTCCGAACAGCAGTGGTGGCATTCTGTCCCTGCTAGAATTAGCAGTAGTCCCGCTAGACATTTAACACTGTGGCTCCTTGAGCAGCTAAGCTGGCAGTGCTGCCCTGCACTGCCTTCTCTGTATGCTAGCACAGGCGTCAGCCAAGCAGTGAATTGGTCTGAGCAACTGAGCCAGGTTAAAAGTAATGCAGCTGGGGGAGGGGGGGAAGGCAGAAATTCTTTTTAATCCAGGTTAGTTTCCAGATAACAACTTTATGAATACCCCTGGCTGCACAGGAGGAAGCCTAGATGGTCTAAGATTGTGGTTTGTGTGTTTTGATCTGACAGCTGATCTGGGGCCCCTGAAGAGTGATTACAGAATCTGTTTCAAAACCAAAGGAAGGAATCAGTCTAACAGAGAAACTTACTTGCTTTGTTTACCCAGCAGAGGGGCTTGTATGCACAGCTGAGAAGTTTTTAAACAGTGAGCATCTGGTCATGGGTATTGTAATTTGTGTGATATTCTGCATGCCTAGTCTTGTATTTTTAAAGATTGCTGCTTTCTTTTGTGGATGAGACACGAGTCTCTAGTACCTCTATGAAAATTCATCCTTTGAAACATGAAAGAGGAAATAAAGCAGTTAAAAATTAATAATCTCCTGGTGCCCACAGGTTGAGGGTGTATGGACGAGCCGGAAATAAATTTCTGGTGTTAAAACCAAGCAGGTGAAACTTTGTCTTGCATTATGTAAACACTTTTTCCAGTGTTTGAGCTGCAGTTTTATTTAGAGGTACTACTCTTAATAACCATGAAAGCAAAAATATAAGTACTAGACCTTTTGTGCTCTGAATCTTAAGATTTTATTTTCTTCTTTAGTAATTTATGGCATTACTAAATATGGGAAATAAGAGAATTCATTTCTCTTGCTACTTTGGAGGTTTGTAAATTGAGTGAGGTAAGCTCCCTTCAGATCAACTTGCTTTTAGTTCTCTGTTGATGGCACAGGTTCTTTCTGTCTGGAAAACCTGAAAGGAACACAAACTGATGCTGAAATGCCAGTTTAGACTTAAATTTTCTCCGTGTGTACAACTGCTTGTCCATCTGATGCTTTTCCTTTAATGTGCAATATCTCGTCCTCCTAATGAAACATTCTCTTACAACCATAATGAGCATGGGGATTTCTTGTGTGTGTGGTTTAAGTGATGAAGTACCAGCTGTGCCCTGCTGAGCTTTGGCAGTGCCTGTGGCTTTGTAATACTGTATTTTGGAAGTAACAGATCAGATTCCAGATCAGATTATAGAACTGATCAGATCAGAATAGGTCAGATAATAGATCAGATTGATAGTCCAGTACTTGCTTTCTGAATTATGCCATTTATTGCTGAATAGTGTAAAAAAAAAAAAACTTGAATAGATGACCGGCTGGACTTTATATAACATGTTCAGTGGATATGACACACTTGAAAGAAATAATGAGTTATTCTGAAGTGAGATAATCCAAAATGTTCGTTTTAAAATGAAGTGACTGTGCTATGCGACACAGACTTCACTTCAGGGCCAAGTCTATGTGGAGGAAGCTTTTGTTTCTTCCAGTGCTTTCAATATGTTTAGATACCACCTTATCAAAGACAGCCGTGAAACAATAAAATACTCAAACAATTCCTTGCTTGAGGAATCCAGTTCTGTTGGTTGTAATTATGAAGCCAGCTTCTGGTTTCTTAGCAGTTCAAAGATATTTTGTCTCTTCCCTTTCCTCTTCAGCAACAAAATGTGCACACACACACACCCCACGCAGACGAAGTTTTTGGAAGGAAGGAACAGTGGTAGAAAGATCCTTTATTCTGCTGTTCTCCTGGTATTTTGAATCACTTTTCTCTGCATGAATAAAGGTGTATTGGTTTTGTTGGACATCGTTACGAAAGTAATGTTTTCAACCTTACTGCTACTAATGAGTTCTGAACAGGTTATTTTATCTAGATAATATCAGAAAAATGATTGCAAGAAAAGCAGTAGTGGCATTATATCCCCAGTATGGAGAAAACAGACTTACACTGCTGTTGCATTTAGTAGATGATTGTGTAGCTCTTTCAGGTTGAAGAAAGTTATGGTTGAGTATTTTTTATTTCCTCTCCCTTTCCCCAGCGAGGTTGGCACTTCAGTGGTGAGTGTTTTGATGTTGATGGTGAGCTGTGAATAAAGCCACTGTACTTGGAGGGAAAACTCTTTCTTATGGTTTCAATGGAAGTATTTCTTCTTGAAATCTCTGGTTTGAGCAAAATTCTGTGCCAGTCTCAGATTTTACAGTTTTGGCCTGGATTTCTGGTGGGTCGTCTTCCTCAGGCTTTGAGGCGAGCCGGCTGGTTTGGCTGCTTGGGGGCTGGGGGCTGGTCAGTGTGGGGGAGCCCTGTCCCTTGGACCTGGGGTCTGGCGGGTCTCCAGCCTGGGCAGTGGAATGGCTGGTCTTGTTGATTTCCTGGTCCTGCTGAGGGCTGTGAAACTGATGAAGAGGTCCACTTCTCAGAGCAGTAGAAGAATTTAGGGAGTGGGTTTTGTTTTGAAACTGGAGGGACATTGCTTCCCCTACAAAATCTGCTATTAACAGCATAAAGGGGTGAACGTGTCTACGAGGAGGGAATTATATTTGATGCACATGGAGCCAAGCGGAAGCTATGGGTTTTGTTTGGCCTTGTTTTGGGGGATTGTTTTTTACAAATTGTTACACAGAACAGATTCCTTTTTAGACTTAAAAGGCATCTCTTTCAAACAAGCTGTTTTAAAGCTGAGATTAAACTTGATGCTGTCATGTTGCTTTGAAGTGGTCTGACTTCAGGATGGGAGTTCATTATGATTCTGTAGTCTGTTTTGGTTTTGCTAGTTTGTGTGCAATTAGTTTCTATTCACTCCTTATTTTGACCTTTTGGTACCATTTTGAACCTTTTGATCTCTAGACTTCATGGAACTTGTGTATTCTGAGTTCTTCACTGTGCTTTCTCTAGTGGTCAAAATTCTGTCCTGTTATACCTGAAGAGCATGTACTGCTATTTTTTTTTTATTTGCAGTTCAGTTACGTTCCTCTAGCTGTTCCAAATAAGGGTGACAGTACCTTTGATAATCAGAATAAATGTTTGAGATGTGGGAGAATGTGTTCTTATGGTTTTCCAAGTCTTCTTGTATATTGTACAACCCATCTGGCTCTTATTTTGGACAGTTTTTATAAGTTGTTCAGTAAAGAGGCTGCAAGAACATACGTCGCTCTCTCGTATGTGTTAACACGATTGACAGTTCACTAGTTTAGCAATTGCCTGATTAATATTATTACTGCTTGCCTCTTGAACTGTCATCTGGAAAGAAAAGAATTGTGCTACAAAAGTGTGTGCGCGAGATGGAGATGTTAAATGTTAAAATCTCTTTTTCATGATTTCACAGGACCGGGAAAGAGGGCCAACCCAGGGAATACTACACTTTGGATTCTATCTTGTTCCTGCTTAATAATGTACACCTTTCACATCCTGTTTATGTCCGCCGTGCTGCAGTAAGTAGACCATATAAAAACCTTGTTTTGTCATGGTTGTTATAAGTAATATGTGCATAGTTATTTTCAGGGAATGATAGTAGCATTTTAAGTGTATGAATTTGGCTGGGGAAAGGGAAAACGATATGTGACAAAGTGTGCGCGTGTTTAAAAAAGAACATCTCTACGTAGGGATCAAATGACAGTCCCTATCAGGGTGGAGTATTTTTCTTGACAGTTAACTTCCCAGACCACCAGGTTGCATTTACAACAAGAGTCTGTCACCCAAATACTATACAGTAATGGCAGCATTTCTCGTTGTATTCTGTAGTCACTGAAGACAGTTGTCTCCAGCACTGACTATTTCAAAAGTAGTTTTGTCCATCTGTTCTCTGTTGTGCGATCCCAATCCCGATGATCCTTTAGTGCCTGAGATTGCAAGTATCTACAAAAGAGAGAAGTACAGCAGAATAGCTTTGGAGTGGACTCAGAAGTATGCAATTTAATTGAACAAATTATTGGATAAGCTCTACAAATAAAGAGGGGAACTCTGAAAGAGAAAGTGCATTTGATTTCCATTTGACTGCTTTCTGTGAGCCCATGCTTCATCTTCCCCTGTGCCACATGGTTACCTGATACATCAGTACTGCCTGTTGTACATGTTTGGAATAACAAGGTTGAAATACTCTGTTTCTGCGTACCAATTCAGAGAGGCGCGCGTGTGTGTGTTAAAAGCTAGTTCTTAATCTTATTTGCAAGCTTGAAGTGAAGGAGGAAAAAGGCTGTCTTCCCTTCCAGTTTTATAGCAGACACCAGGTTTCATTTTGTGTAGTAGAACATTCTCTGTGAAGGAACTGTATTTTTAAGCTCGATAGCTGTGCTTTCTTGGGAGGCAGGACACGTGCTCCTGTCCTTGTGTGAATGAGTAGTTTTCAGGAAAAGTGAAAACTCTTCAGCCAGAAATTTTCTGAGGGAATAACAGTTTAATGTCAAGTCTGTTCTCTTTTCAGACTGAAAACATTCCTGTGGTAAGACGACCTGATAGGAAAGACTTGCTTGCATACCTAAATGGGGAAACATGTGAGTGATGCTTTCTTTCAACTTAGACAAATAGTGCGCTTTTCTGCTGCATATTTATGGTACAAGTGAGGGGTAGGAGGGGAAAGGTGATTCACGATGGTCATTTTGCAGCTTAACTGAATATGTTCAGGCTTCTCAAACAAAGTTAGGATTTCTTTTTTTTTTTTTAATTTTGTTCTGAACTTAGCTATTTTTATGGCGCTTAGATAAGAGCCACATTCCTACATGCCTGTTTAGAAGTGAGCTGCTTTTTTGTTATTACTAACATCCTTTGGTTAATAGTTATGTGTTAAAATGCTTAGTCTTGTTTTGGTTTAATCCCAGCTGGCAACTAAGCCCCACCCAGCCGCGTGCTCCCAGCAGGATGGGGGAGAGAATTGGAAGGGTAAAAGTGAGAAAACTCACAGGTTGAAATAAAGACAGTTTAATAGGTAAAGCAAAAGCTGTGCACAAGCGAAGCAAAACAAGGAGTTCATTCCCTGCTGCCCATGGGCAGGCACATGTTCAGCCATCCCCAGGAAAGCAGGAGTCCATCATGCATAACGGTTACTTAGGAAGACGAACGCCATAACTCCAAACGTCCCCCGTTTCCTTCCTTCTTCCCCCAGCTGTACATGCTGAGCATGGTGTGATACGGTATGGAATATCCCTTTGGTCAGTTGGGGTCAGCTGTTTCGTCTGTGTCCCCTCCCAGCCTCTTGTGCACCCCCAGCCTGCTCGCTGGTGGGGTGGGGTGAGAGGCAGAAAAGGCCTTGACTCTGTGTAAGCACTGCTCAGCAGTAACGAAAACACCCCTGTGTTATCAGCACTGTTTTCAGCACAAATCCAAAACACAGCCTCATGCTATCTGCTGTGAAGAAAATGAACTCTACCCCAGCCAAAACCAGCACAGCGTTTCTATTTTTTCCTTCTCTGGAATGTGGGAAACTTTCAGGAGTGCATTGGTCTTGATGCAATAAGTGTGTGGGATAAAATCTTCAGTGTAGTAAAAATATCAGATCGCTTCTTTGTCAGTCTGGGAGATTTGCCCGGTGTTCTATCATCTTAAAATTTTTGTTAACAATAGAGAAAAGAGGTTTCTCTGATGAGAGAAAGATAAATATGGCTTGCTTTTGTAAGTTGCTCCATTTTGTAGGTGGTCTCAGAATTTTAAGTATACTGGAATACGAGACTATTTCTGTAATATGAGCAGTTAACCATTTTATATATATATTTTAAAGGGACCAGTAGGTTGTCTTTTCTTCCGGAAACTAGACAAACAAGTAGATCTTGATTCCAGGTTATAAAGAAATAATCTTTGTGACTCTCTTCTTTTATGTAGTATATACAGATCATAGAATCACTGACTAATTTATGTTGGAAGGGACCACAGGATGTCATCTGGTTCAATCCCCTTTTCAAAGAAGGGCCAAATGACCCCGAGCAACCTGATCTAACTTCATATTCAGTCAGGTTCTGAGTATCTCCAGTTCTGGTGTTTGACTACCTTTGCTACCTAAAATCTAGTTAGAACTTCTGTTGTTGCAATTTATCTGTTGTCCTTCTTCCTTTTATACTTAAATACTTTTGTAAATCTTTTGTACTTAAACGAAATGTTGTGTTTCATTACAGCAACCTCCTCAAGTATAGACAGAAGTGCTCCACTTGAAATTGGTCTCCAACGGTCCACTCAAGGTATAGTTTAACTGAAAAATAACTTTGATGTTTATTTTATCAAAGTCTACTACAATCTTGCATTTTTAATGTCCTCTTTTTCTTGTAGTTAAAAGAGCAGCAGATGAAATATTAGCAGAAGCAAAGAAACCAAGAATAGAGGTAATGATAGTAACTATCATCAATACAAATTGGGGGGGTGGTAAACTACAGTATTGATCTTTTTTTAGCAATTCAGTTGGGCTACCTATCCTCTGGGTGCACACAGTACTTCTGTTGGTGTGAGCATGAACTGGAAGGAGTTAGAATTTAAGCCTCTGATTTAAACTTGGAATTTTAGTTGCTAGATGTATGTTGTAGTATGAAAGAGGAAAGCTTGACCACATATCTTTAAGTACCTGTTGCATTATAACCTGTCTGCTAAGAGCTATGGGATTGGAATAAAAGTGCTGTTTAGTGACTGATGATGGCTATTTGCCATCCATGAGTTGGCATTATAACTTAAATGCCAGTCTTATCTCTGTCAATGGATACTTATTTGTTCTACCTGCTATTTTAGTCTCTTTATAGCAGTATATGAACCTGTCCCTGTGATTACTATTTTCTGAAGCTGTGTAGTTAATTTAAGTGTATTTTCACAAGTACCTCTTGAATAGAAGCAATGTGTCTAGTTATTACACACATTGTATTACTTAACTGTGCCTGTTTTCAAAACTGACTTACTGTTGTTCTTGATTTTTTTCTTAGTTTTTTAAAAAATTATGGTCATCCAGTTGTCTCCTCTGAGTTACTCTAAATCTGAATGTATATATTTTAGGCTTTAGATTTCTTCTTCTTAGAAGAGTTATCAAAATACATAATTCCCTTATTCCAGAATTGGATTTGAATGTTGTTTGTGCTTAGCTATAACTGCGTAAGAGTCATAAAGACTGTATGCGTTATTAATGGCACATGAGCATATGGTTGCTGTGAGATGACCCATTGGTGATCTATAGATTTTTGGTCTATATTACCCTTTGTCGTTGTGATGCCAGTATGTTTTGAAACTGGCGATCTTCACCATCATGATTTGGAGAATCAAGAATTCTGCAAGCGAGCCTAATGAGCTTATGGCCATCCTCTGTTTGTTTTGTTGCTGCTCTGGCAGCTCAGGGTCTGTAAGTCTGTTTTAAGTTATTCAGAGATTGTCTCAGTGTAGAGATTCCATGTGTCTCCTGATACATGGGCGTGACTGGTTTTGCTGTGCTTCAGCCTTTCCAAACAGCCTTTTAACAATAGGACAGTCTTGATGCTGATTTAAGTTTTGCGGGGAAATGAGACAGATTGAACACAAGTGGTACCAGCATTAAGAAGGTGAAAAGACGGTATAAAATTACATCTCTCTACTGCTTTCTCAAATTACATGTCTGTTTCAAACCTGGCTTGAGTAACTAGAGGCTTCCTTACTCTTGACTTATTTTTATGTTTACCAGGAATGCCATTTATAGAAGTTCTGCATCAAGATATAACAGTTTTGAGCAGTTCTTTTCTTTCAAAATGTCACTGATTAAATACCTGGGCAAATTTGAGTGTCTGATGAATTTACCTTAAATGTATATGTGTGTGTATATGTATTGTCCTACCTAAATGAGTGCATTGTTTTACAGCTTTAGGTTCTGACTGATTTTTGTATTGTTCTGAATTGTTGTCTGAGCAAGGCTCTTTACGAGGGAATAGTTGTTTCCTTTTCATTATTCTAATTATACATTGTGATCATTGAGAGGAAATTTACAATAGCTGTACAGTTAAAACTAATGCACAGTTCAGAAATACTTGGAAAGAAAAATTGTCCTTGCAAATGTAAAACAAAAATTCTGAATAGCTTTAATTCTAGGTGTGTTTACTAAAGAAAATGCACAAAAAATAAAACATTACTGTTACTGCTAGGATGAAGAGTGTGTGCGCCTTGACAAGGAGCGGTTGGCAGCTCGGTTGGAAGGACATAAAGAAGGTATCGTGCAAACGGAGCAGATCAGGTAGGAATACTTCTTTTTCTTATGGATAATGCTTAATTAAAGGACTGATAACAAGTCTTGTGCTATTCAAGACACCCAGTTTTACTTCTGTCCAGCAGCTCTCAGTGGAAGTCTCCCTCCCTTAGGTGCTATCGTCAGTAATGCCTGAGGAGGCAGAACTTCATGCCTAGTCAGACGCCTGTTCTTGAGTGGAAGTTCAGATGTCATGGCATGAGATTTGGTTTGTCTGGAGAAGTGAGCAGAGAGTTGTCTCCTTCCTCTTGCCAAATCTGCCATTTCTGCATTCTTCTGCCATGGTGTTTATCTAAGCAGTCAAATACGATGAGCAGACCTGCAAGGGGAAGCTGATTATCTCTCTGTATTTCAAAGAAAAATATCCTGCATTGAGTTATGTCTTGCATGCAAAAGGATGAAAACACTGTGAGAACAGATCAAAGGGTAGCACAACTTCTGTTTGACTCTCCAGAGGTGAGCTTCTTGCCTCTGAAGAGGCAGCAGACTGCTAGAGGATAATGCACTGTCATTGCCATAAGTAGTAATTGGTATTCAAGTGCTTAAAAACTTGCCCACCACCTTTCCTTTTCTGTTGTCTCCTTCCAGAATTTTACAGAGAATGACAGCTGGTTTTGAGTCTTGCACCATATCTTCCCAAAGCCAGGCAGAAATGGAATTATTGCAAGACCTTGTTGATGCTAAGATATTGGGCTTAGTAGGATACCACATACTAGTAGTTCATTTTCAAATACCTCATGTTCAGAAGCCTTAAAATAAAGGTAGCTGCTTAATTTCTTTAGTGTGTCAGGTCCCATAATGTAAAGTGGGAGTTATGCTTCCTACACTTGAGGTGTATGAGTATGAATTAACATGCTGCTTTGCCTGCACTGGATTTTGCAAATAAGCAGTTTCACTTGCTAGGCCAACTGCATTCTTGAGAAACTTATTTCTTGAGCATAAATACAATACTGTGAATGCTTGTCTGCCCTTTACTGGGATTAAATTTGTCAGTTGGCCTTGCAACAATCAATATAGCTAAGTGAGGCATTTATAGAATCCATAATTACACCTAACCACATTAATAATACATCTTTTGAATATCTTCCTCTCTGTCACAGGTATGTGTAAAAGGAAACTATAGAGAAAAAAAAAAGAAATCTGATTGTCCTACCTGACTTAAAATCAGAAAGTCTAAGGATCAAAAAATCAAGAAGTACACACATTTTGTATAAAATAATAATTTGGATACTAGCGTGAATGTATCACAACTTTTTGTTTTGGAGTTATGAGACAATGCTGCAGTGAGGATTACTGAATATTCATTCATAATTACTTTGTATTCCATATTTACTGGTTTTTAGTGCCAAATGTAAAAGACTGACCTTTTAAAAGTACAAATAATATTTACTGGAAGTGAGTTTGAAATCTGTGCTTGTCACAGTTGTTACTTTGTTTAACAGCAACACAAAAAAGTTCCCTTTCCAACGGCTTAGTTGTAAAAGGAGAATACTTCGCAGTCAGGACTTGTTGTATTAATTTTTCAATGTAATCTCAAAAAAAATCCTGTAAAATTGAATTCAGTATGTGCAGTTAGGTTTGTCCAATTCAGTCCTTTTTTTTTTTTTTAACTTCAGCTCACCTGCAAAACAATAGGGCTCACTGTTTGGCAACCAAATTCTGTGTTTACAATTAGAAGCAAGCAGATAAAGATGTTGCACTCTTGGACTGAATTGAGCTACCTCAAACACAGATTAATGTGGACAAATTTACTGCTATCTGTTGTTTGTTTGGCCTACATGGTTTGAAAAGGTAACACATCTTCCAAGTGGCCAAGAGCACCTAACAGCACCTCAGCCAAAATTTAGATTAATGCTTTGAAAGCTGCAGAGCAGCCAGGGGTTGATTGACTGGACACAAAATTGTAATCCACTAAAAATAATGGGGAGCTGAAATTCAGATGACGCTGTAAATGGAAGCTTTACATCTGCAGTCTTTACTTCTGCTTGTTATAGTTGGGATTTTTTGATGGTTTTTCTGTTAATACCGGGATGGTGTCTTTCGTCAGAAGTTTGATTCTCCTGTCCAAAACAGCAATGCCAAGCTCATGTAATCTTCAAGTGTTTGTGAGGTCATTATTTTATGATTTGTAGCATAGCCATAAACTTTAAGCAGGATGAAGTTACTGTTTCACAAATTCTTTCAGAAGAATTGTTTGTCCAATTATTCAGTCCCTTCTGGTTTTTTTGCTCATTTAGGTCCTTGTCTGAAGCCATGTCAGTGGAAAAAATTGCTGCTATCAAAGCAAAAATCATGGCAAAGAAAAGATCCACTATCAAAACTGATCTGGATGATGACATAACTGCTCTTAAACAGAGAAGTTTTGTTGATGCTGAAGTGGATGTAACCAGAGATATTGTCAGCAGGGAGAGAGTATGGAGGACAAGAACTACAATCTTACAAAGCACAGGCAAGGTAATGCTCTAGATACCAAGCTATTTTTATAATCCAAATGACAAACTTCATTATCTCTTTTCTGTATCTGTAGCTTGTTAACTCTAGATAACTGGGGGGATTATGCTTAGCGTTCTAGGTAAGGGTAGGCTTTGGACGGCTGTTGACACAGTGACTGACAGAAGAGTTCATTCGTACCTTATTACAGTAAGCCTAAAATTTATCTCAAAATACTTGCTTCAGCCACTTAAAGGATACCAAGTAATTGCTTAATTCGTCTTAAACAAAGCTGGCTTGAGCCCCACAATTGGGAGGGCTGTATGAAAGTACCTGTGGGTTTGAAACAGACACAAGTGGGGAGTAACTGATAGAAGTAGCAACTTGTGTACATTGACAGTCCAAAGGCTGCTAAGCTGTGGAAGACACCAAAGTAAGGAGAGAAAATGCGAAAACGAACAAAACCAGAAAGTGTTACCATGAGGAGTCTTTTCTGTATGTTTTTATCCCTTTATCCTCCATTAACCCATGTCTAGCTGCGCTTGGTTATGTGCCATCCAGGACATGGTTGCAAGCACAGCTGACAGCTTGCTCTCTTTGGACAGTTAGGCTTTCATTACTGCAGTGATACTTGGCACTAAATTTCTCAAGGAAGCAGTACGTCAATTTCTAAAAGATTGCAAATGTCTGTTTTCCTGAGGTTACTGTCAAATTGCATCCTGTGCCTTCGCTTCTTTAAGCGCTGTCACAGGAAAATAACATTTAAATGAGGTCCCAGTTTTCATTTTCTTATTTCTAACAGTATTTTATATAGCACTCATTTTCATAACCTGGTCTCATGGCATTAGTGGTAGAATAACTTCATTCCTGAATTACAGGGTAATTACTAGGTGTATGGCATGTACCTGCATGCTGCGTACAGAGTGAGTGTTGCTTCTTTAAGTCTGAGATCTGTAGCAATCTCACTGCTGAACAGTTGACAAATTGGTAAAAGCCTTTAAACGTTTTAGTCATCAGAAATGTTTGTACTGAAGGAATCTGGGTAGCTTTTCCTCCTGTAGTGAATCATTTATGGCATTCATACCTTTACGTGTCTTCCAAGGGAAACTTATGAAGATACTAGGGAAAGAGCTGAATGTTTTATTGTAATATCCTTGTAATAATAGTGAGAAGGGGTAGTGAGTTGAAGCAAAACCTAACATGGGAAGAAAGACAAGAAATAAGAGAGGAAGTTTGGTCTTGGATTCCAGTGTGCAGATACTTTGAGTTTGATGAATATAGCAGGCATAATAGCAACTCTTTATTTCTGTTTGCGCAGGATTGCAGGAGCATTCTTGATAGCATGGACAGAAATCATCGAATGTTAATGTTTATATTTTTGTACAAGTCACAGTAAGAGTAAGTAGATGGGGGAAAGATGACTTGTTACCCAGGGCTGTGATTTATTCCAGAACAGCTCAGGGTTTTTTTGTTTGTTGGGAGCATTTTTTGGTCAGGGTTGTTTGTTTTTTGCTTGGCTTGTTTGGTTTTTTTTTTTTTGAGAACTTTTGTGAAGACCTTCTGAAAAGTTGTTAGGAAACTCAGATATGTTCTCTCAGGCAGATCATTCCTTAGCCACTTGCCTGTTCATTTAAAGAATTTTGATCAGGGAATCATGATACCCCTCTGCAAATGTTCTTCTGACTTTTCAGTATGATACTTGAATTGTTAATGCGCCTGATAATTCTTTTTATTGTAAATTTTCACTATATGCGTGGCATAGATTTATCTGCAGTCTCCTGAATCCTCCTAGAATGTTTAAAACCAAAATTGGCTTCAGCAGTGTCTAACTTTTTAATATCCGAATTCCTTTATAACTCCTGAGTAACAAAAGTGTGAGCACCCCAAAATGTCAATTTTGTTGTTTCTATCCAAAAATTCCTTCAGTCTGAGGCAGCTCCTCAAGCTCTCTTCTCCACAGAGAAAAACTCCTGTATGTGAACTTTCCCAGTGTTCTCTGTAGTGAACAAAGATGCAGAGATAGCTTAAGATGCAAAGGGAAGACACTAGGAAGATCAGGCCACAGCAAAAAGAATCTATAATCCTTATCAAGTGTCTGGCAGGTTTCCTCTGTTTTTGATGTGTTTGAAAAAAGTACTGATTCTTTCAGCAAGATGCTCCTCAAAATTCTATGTAGATGGCGATTCTCTTAACTATATTCTTGAAGTATTTACTTGCTGTTTCTCCTTTTGGACACATTTTCTGATTCTGAAGTTTTGCTTTTTACTTCAAATAGCCTTTTTTGCTGTATAGAACTGTTCCAGGATTTTTTCTTAAAATATCTCCAATGCTGTAGTGTTCTTTTTTAACATCTTCAAAAGTTTTCACGATACTTGCTTTCTGCCCTTTTAGATGCTGCTTTTGATTATCTTTTGATAACATCTTCATTGTTGCATAGCTCCCCTTGCTGAAGTTGAATAGTGGTGGATTTTTTCCTGGCTGTAGGGGTTTTTTTTTTTTTTTTGCTTAAAAGGAAGTTGAATTGGAGTGCAATGATGCTCGTGTTGTAGAATATTCTTCAGCAGTGCTGGGGTTTAACCCCAGTGGGCAACTAAGCACCACACAGCTGCTCAGATTGAGTTACTAGGCACCAAAGCCAGCTCAGATCGGGTCACTGCTGCACTTGCACTGCTTCTTATAAAGCTTGTCCTCCACGGGTTTGGGTGGTTCCTCCTATAGTAATTCCTACAACATGCAACTCAGATCATGGGTTACAACAATTTAAAGGTAGAAATATTACAATCTCCACCCCTGTTCCCTTTGGACCAGACCATTGGGTTTAACATTGTAATGAACAACTCCTCCCCTTGCCCCTGCTCTTGTTTGGATGTATCCAGAGACTGCAGTCCCTTAGGGTTGTACCAGGTTGTACCTGCTCCAAGTGGAGCCTTATTTATGAGCCACAGTCTCTCCTGCTGTGGCATAGACTTATCCACAGCCACAGTCACTTCGAGGTGCAGCTGTTCTAGCATGTCCTTCTCCATGGGCCACAATGCCTTCAGAGATACACCTGCTCAAGCATGGCCTTACCCACAGCCACAGTCCCTTCAGAAATAAACCTGCTCCAATATGGCCTTACCTATGGCTGCTGTCCCTCCATGGGTATACCTGCTGTGTCACGGGCTTATCCATTGCCACACGCTTTGAGGTGTTCCAGCGTGACTTCATGCACAGCTATAGATGCTTCAAGGTGGTATACCTTCTCCAGGGTGGACTTGTCTTTGGGCCACAATTCTTTCAGAGATACACCTGCTGCAGCACAGATATAACCATGGCCACAGACACTTTGAGATATACCTGCTCTGGTGTGGACTTATCCACGGCCACATGGATAGATGCTGCGGGGTGTCCTGCTCCCGTATGGACTCATCCACAGGTCGTAGTCCCTTCGACTCAAGTTCACACTGGAGTTCTGGCCTGTCCAGCACAGCAGCACAGAAACAGCAGCGATGCCCTGGCCATCTGCCAGCCCAGGCGCATCACCATTGCTGTTATCAAAACGTTCCCAGGGACAGCAGAGTAACGAGATAAGCGGTACAGGAACCAGCAAAAGCAAAAAGCAGCCACTAACGAGCACTAGACTCTAATATACAGTAAGGCAAGCAAGCCCCATGGCAAGCACGGAAGTCTACCAATTAATAGCTAAACAGCAATAACAGCTATAAATTCGGTCTAGCACATTCCAATCAAATCTGTCATTATCTCAAACCCTCCAGCCCCGCATTGGATGCCAAAAAGGCCTGACATAGTTTAACGCTGGCTGGCAGTGGGACACTTTAGAGCAGCAAGACACCTTGCCCAAGTATCAATCTAAAAATTAAATAATTTCCACTTTTTTAAATTTCTCTCCCTACACGATTACTGGTTCTCTCCCCCAGCATATCCAGTTGTACCAGGTCTGAAGATACCAATTCCCTTACCCTGATTTTTGTGTGCGTTTGCGAAGATTAAGAATGAGAATTGCACTCCACGAAGAGTGAGAATTGGAAGGGTAAAAGTGAGAAAACTCACAGGTTGAAATAAAGACAGTTTAATAGGTAAAGCAAAAGCTGTGCACAAGCAAAGCAAAACAAGGAGTTCATTCCCTGCTGCCCATGGGCAGGCACATGTTCAGCCATCCCCAGGAAAGCAGGAGTCCATCATGCATAACGGTTACTTAGGAAGACGAACGCCATAACTCCAAACGTCCCCCCCTTCCTTCCTTCCTTCCCCCAGCTGTATATGCTGAGCATGGTGTGATAGTATGGAATATCCCTTTGGTCAGTTGGGGTCAGCTGTTTCGTCTGTGTCCCCTCCCAGCCTCTTGTGCACCCCCAGCCTGCTCGCTGGTGGGGTGGGGTGAGAGGCAGAAAAGGCCTTGACTCTGTGTAAGCACTGCTCAGCAGTAACGAAAACACCCCTGTGTTATCAGCACTGTTTTCAGCACAAATCCAAAACACAGCCTCATGCTATCTGCTGTGAAGAAAATGAACTCTACCCTAGCCAAAACCAGCACAAGCAGCTGCTTCTTTAAAGTAGGTACTATGGACTAGGTCAAGAGATGGTTTTTCTTCTGTGACCGCTTTGACCAGTTGCTCCAAGAAGCAATTGCTTATGATAGATACAGAATTAATCTTGGAAGTCTCTGCACTGTCCCGTGCCTATTGCCAATATAGCCCTAATGCTCTAATGATTTGGGACGGGTTGGCATTCATTTGCTATCATTTATTAGTTGTCATTCATAGTTTGACTATAAGCTTTCTATAATGCATCACACAGATCCTTTATCAATACAACGCCCTCTGTTACCCTCTTTTAATCAGATGTTGCGTTGAGCAGTGGCTTTTTACTGATTTTGTGAGGTTGCTATTGTTTATAAAATCAGACATTTCAGTTCACCTGTTTTGTTTTGTTTCTAAGATTTCTATAATTTGTATTTGTCTGCTGGGTTATTTTTGTTTTGCTTAGAACTTCTTGTTGAGGTATTTTTCCATAATTTTATCCCCAATTATTATGCAGTTCTACCTTCTTTTGGAAATACAGTGTTTGATTTAATCTCTAGTGGATGAGTCATCCTGCACTGTCTGTTTTAAACATCTGTTGGCCTTCCGCAAGTCTGTAGTGTAGTCTTCTAGATTTTATGAATAATGTGACATTTTTATGTAATCACTTGTCAGAGCCAAATTGTGTCTGCTTAGTCTAAAGGTTTTTTTCTCTCATAGTAGCTTAATTTTAGAGCTACTTGAGAGGATATATTGTTTAAAACTATTTAATTTCAGGTTTGACTAAAGGCATGCTGTTTTGGTGAGTCAACTGACAGTCTAACCAACTGAAAATTTAGTGAGATTTCAAAAGCAATAAAAGTACTTGTTTCTAGCACTACTTCTGAATTTTTTTACTCTTCTTTTTACAGCCACAGTTGTTGGGGGCTTTAAGAAATTAATCTCTTCTGTTTGTTCTCACTCTTCGTGGAGTGCAATTCTCATTCTTAATCTTCGCAAACGCACACAAAAATCAGGGTAAGGGAATTGGTATCTTCAGACCTGGTACAACTGGATATGCTGGGGGAGAGAACCAGTAATCGTGTAGGGAGAGAAGTTTAAAGAAGTGGAAATTATTTAATTTGTAGATTGATATTTGGGCAAGGTGTCTTGCTGCTCTAAGTGTCTCACTGGTGGTTGTTTCTTTTTTGTGGCCTTTTATTGTATAAAGCAGACATGATCTCAGATGCTTACTTATATCATCTGAGAAGGTCGTGAATGAGTTCTTGATAATGTAGTCATGCCATTGACTATGGAACCTGTTTCTGGAGAGCAGGCTAAGTTTGTTAGATTTTTATATATGTTAAATCAGTTTGAACTGAAATATTGTCTGGTGAAGATACATCAGAATGAATATTGACGCTTTTGAAATTGGAAATCTTAGGGGAACATACTAGCAAAATATTACTTCTGTAACTTCTTTATTGAGTCTTTGTATATAGAACTGGCTGTCTTCTCCAGTAGCTAAAGTTTTGAACGCATACATAGAATATTTACTGTCATAAGTGTTTGGAATGTTAAGTTTTTAATTACTGCTTTGCAGAGGTTTCAGTTCTGTTGCGTACATGCTTTTAGATGAATGTGGCTGTTTTGTAGAAGAAACTGTTGAACAGCTAGAAAAAAAAAAACCTGTTTAAACTGCAATTGATTCCTTCCTTTCACATCGTTATGTCTTTCCTTCCTGAATAATCCTTTGCTTTTTTTACGATTTCCTATAGCAGGCTTCAGCAATCTTTTCTGAAGGAAAAACTTCCTTATTCCATCTCTACTGTGTGTTTGTGGCTCTTGAATTCTTCCTGTAGGAACAAATTAAAGTAGCCTAAGCAGGAGTTTCAGCTTTCACAGGTGTATATGGAGAGTGTATTTTTGTCAATGACTTCTGATATATATTTTTTTTTTATCTCCCATATTGCTCAGAAGTATTTCTTAGATAAGCAGCACAGTAAGTGCAGGGGCCAGGTTGAACATGCTCTACTTGTGTGTAGAGAAATTTTAAACTGGAATCTTGGAAATGCACCGGTGAATGCACTGTGAATTTATAACTTCTTGAAATGAACCAGTGTTTTATAGGCATGGTGAGCTCTGAGCATTTCTGACTTTTTTTTCTTAAAAAAAAAAAAACTTTCATCCTTTTCTTTGTAGGAATATACTAGACATTATTGCTAAAACTTTAAAGTTTAGGTAGCACTCTTCAGTCACATTTTCTTACAGTTGCAAGTACGTTAGAATTATCTTTTCCTGAGTGAACTCTAACCCTACGTACAGGAGAAATAACATAATCCATCCTATCATATATATGCGAAGGCTTAAAGGTTATACCACATGACCTGTCTAAATCGCTTTGACTAAGAAGCTGGAACAATTGCTATACATGCTTCATGTATGTGAGTCTATATCAAGACATGTATTTATATATCCATGTGCAGCAACTGCATGGGACTTACCCAGCTGCTGGTTTTATGGATTTCTTGGCCTCTCCTAACAGATCTGTAAACCCGGTCTTTACTGTCTTCCTTGAGCCTTGTGTAAGTCTTTTGAAGATGTTGCAAGGCACTACTAGTCTAGAGTGTCCTGTATGGTGGCGTAATGCTATTGTGCACCTGAATGTGTTCCAGGGAAAAGCACTGAAGTAGAACCATGTAAGCTGGTCATGAGAAGTCTGAACTTGAGGTAAACGTTTTCCTAATGGAATTACCTGTGTATGAAATCGAAGAATGATCAGATGTGGGCTCCTTGTGCAGGTGTCTATGAATAATGGAAAAAAACTTTTTAGAGTGTTAAAACTTGGTATGGCATTGGAGTTACGTGAAACTCGGTCCCTCTAGTTTCGTAACTTTTGAATCATGAAACTGTATCTTTTTGTCTAAGATTGTTTCTTTATGTGCATATTACTTGCTAGGTCTAGGTTGAAATGTTGAAGCAAACATCCCATTACTTGCTGTTGCTTCACTTCGGCACTTTGACCAGTTTGATTCTCTCACAGTCTGAGTAGTTAATCTTTTTCCCTGCTTAATATTTAGCAAAAATTAAGAATATGTCCTGAATTACAGCTTTTTTTATTTATAAAATTTGTTCTCTTTCCTTCCTAATATAGTAGGAAGTAAGCCTGAATCAAATAAAATGTTTTTCTGCTTTAATCCTGATATTTGTATATTTTCTGTTCTTATGTTGAAGACCTAGACTAGGCTATCCAGCACATATTTTTCTTAAGCTTTGTTTTGAAAGCACAGGAATCTTACTTTGTATAACAAGCAATTTATTTAAATAACTTTTTTAAAACCTTCATTTTTCAGATTTGATATCTTTAGTTATCACAGTCCTGTTGTAATGTACTAGTTATCTATACTTTCATTTGGGAAAAAGGTTGATGATGCCCAGTGTATTGTGTATCCATAAAAAAGGACATTAATATAGAAGGGAATGGACTCAGCTCTAACCTCATTTTGTAGAGCATGACTGTGAGTTATATGTATTAAATTCCATAATCTTGATTTTGTTTCCCCACCGTGCCACCCGCAGCTTCTGGGTGTGTTTGTGTGCATGGTGATGAGAGGTCCAGAACTGAGTAAGATGATTGGAGTTTATCGCTGACCTAGCTACAGGGATTAGCGCTTTCCTGGTATGTGGCATTTGCCTTGGATGTAACCCACAACTGCAAGTTTATCTAATACAGTGTCTTGCTCTGACCTATTTCAGAACATTATTCCTTTGTGGTTTTCTGTATTCCTATACAGAAGTATTAAATAGCAGGACTTTTCATTTTCCCCAAATGAATCTCATCTTTATGGTGCTCAAAATTTTTAGTTTTGTGTTATTACCTGGAAAGTATTACCACTGCAGTTAGTGTAAATGTTGTGAGAAATTGCTTTTGCAGTTACTTTCAGTTCTCATATTTTTGTTCTGATATTTCTGTTCTTTTCAGCATTCTTACTAGTGAATTCACCTGTGAGGGGGTTAATACTACACAGTTTCAGTAAATTCGTTTATATGATCTTGTAACTGGAAAATATTTACATTAAAATAATTTTATAGCAGGACTAATATAGTATTTTAATCACTTTTGACAGCTAAAAGGTTGGAGTAAAATTTTGGATATTTTAAAAGAAATTATTTGATTGTAAAAGCAACTTTATGTACGGGCTCTAGGTGGCAGAATTGTTCTATGTTCCTGAAATTCACAATAGTGGTGAATTTAATAGCAAAATTGAAAAGGCAAAGGTGTGCCAGGTTAATAGCAACTAGTATCCTCATTAGTGCTTTCAAACGGAGGAAGTGTATGGTTTTAGAATGGCTGTGCACAAGTGTAATGGCATGGTATAGATTAAGTTCCCAAACTGCACCTTATACTATATTAGCTTAGTAAAACTGGGAAGACTGATATATTGCTGCAAGGCACTAGTGCAGATGTTTTGAATACAGCACTTAAAGGAAAGATGCATCAGATTATAAAAACTGTACTTATACTGAGCAGTGATTAATCTTGCTCTTTAAATAGGAACCTCAAATTTGTCAGAAAAATCTGTAGAATAAAGCATTATGTTTCCTGAAAGTAAATTTAGGTCAGCTATAACAGTAACTTCACCATTCTTAAGCACTACTTCTATAACTATTAAATAAATGTATTTCCATATGCTGCATTCATAGCAGAAATAAACTCAGATTATGTATGAGGGGGATTTTTGAGCAGATTTTATGCTGTGCTGTATCTTCAGGTTGTTATAGTATTGCTGTTCTTTCATACTTCTGAATCAGCCTTTGTGCTATTTCAAATTAAATGTTCCAGTTATCTTTCATATAATACTCTTGCTGTAAAAATTTAATGAAGATAATACGGAACAAGTGAGGAGTGGAACTTGTTGCTGAAAACATAGTCCACAAATACACAGGGCTAATAGCTATGTTTTCAATTTAGTGTGGTAGACTATAGTAATACTTAAATAAACTTTTTGCCTGGAACATAAAGAAATGTTGTTTGATTCCCAGAGTAATTTTTTGTGGAAGGGAGTGTCTGATTTTTGT
>WEKW01032318.1:0-10966 GCA_013389905.1 Sula dactylatra
TTTTATTTGTGGAAGCGTTTATATACAAGAAAACCTAAGAATTGCTTATTCCGAACTTTATTCAAGGGAGAAGATGGAATGAATAATCATCACTTCAGGACAGAGACACTTTGCATGAAAACTTACTTTTCTTAGAACTGGACTTCGTAACAAAACCAGCAAACTGGAAATCTAGTTTGTATGTTTTTGTGAGGTATCTCTGCAATTTTGTGAAAAACATAAAATCCTCACTTTCAGTCAAAGCAGTTAACTCTCTTAGTGGAGTCCTATGTATGTTTCTGTAGAGGTATGAACCATACAAGTGGGGAGAAGGCTAACTTTTTTTATCTACCGATCTGATATTTAAATATATAACATTCAAGTTAGATACAGGGATAAAGTCAAGAGTCTACAGTACACTAATCCACTTCTTTCCATATCCCCCAGAGAAAGAAGTTTCTTTTACAGCAGTTTCCTGCCATTTCTACAGAACTGTTAGGTAGATGTTTTTCCTGAGTGAAGAAAATTCATTGATGTAATTCCTTCATATACACTTCATACCAATTCCTGCTGCAGAATGAACTTTTATGGCTTACTCTTTTCTTACATTGCTTCTTGCCAGCTGTGACGGAAGATAGACTTAAATAACTGTCCATACAGCTAATATTATTTTCAATGTTTGGAAATAAAACTGGGGGAGCAAAAAGAGCAGGTAGGAAAGGGGCAATCTGTATAATTTCTATTATGAGACACAACTGACTTTAAATTTCATTTGTTTAATGTTGTTTATTCAAATTAATCTTCATGCTTTAAAAAAGGATAGATGTGTTACGTAGGAGGAAAGAGTGAGAACCTGTTAGAAATGTAATATATTGCCAGAAACCTTATTCAAGCTTTAGTTATGGTCTTTGTACAGCTCGAACATAGGCTGAAAGTGGTTTTGAAAAAGTTAGCTTGGGTCAAATCTCTTGGACTTCGTGAAATTACAGGTTAGCAAGAACTTCCAATTATAACAAGAGGATGTGATAGGGTATGTTTCTGTGTTGAGTCACCAGTTACTACTGAGTGCTGTTTCCAACTCATTCTTCTCTTCCTTCTCTGATAGTATGTACAGATCTGTTTTTAAAGCATATTAGTGTAAAGGGAACTAGGCTCTTTTCCTTCCACAACTGTTTGCTACGTTGGAGTGCGGGGGGGGGTGGGGCAATTTGATTTCCACATGGATTTGGAAGTCGCTATTAATTGTTATTGTCTGCAAGCAGCAATTGTTAAGGAGAGACGTACATTTTCACATAAAATGGAAGGTTGAGGTACTGGTATTACAGAGACTATTTAAAATGAAAAAATTGCCCATAGGACACAAGAATTCTGCAAAGTGTCAGCATTATTCCTTCAGGCTTATCAACCTTCACTGTAGTTGCTCATTTTAAATTTGTGGCATCTATCCCAGGATCTAAATGGAACTAATGCTGAATAAAAACACAGAAGCCCTCATGATGCTTCCTCCATTTTGGCTTGAGAAATTAATTTTTCAGGATCAATATTGTTGAACTACTTTTGGAAACCTTTTATAAAAACCAGTTAGTTATGTCACTCATGTTGCCCTGGAAGAACTGTTTTCAGTTACTCTGAGAGGAATTTGTGTTTCTGTCTGTTGGACTTGACCGGCATGTAAAGATAAGTTTAAAATTCCTACTTCCAGTCAGATGCAAAGTCCTTATATGTTCTCCTCGTATACATGAAGAAAATGAAGCCATGGTGGAGATCTGGCTCTATTCTGCTTAGCATATGCTAATGTATTCTTCTCAATATAATCTTTTACCTTGCCTAAATAAACTTTTAAATGCATATTTCTCTCAAGGTGCTCATAGAAGTTTACGTTAGGCTGCAGTGTGCAGCAATTCCCAGAAAAATAATACCAGGAGAACTCACTGTGAATTGTGTTATCATAAAAGCTAGAATCACGTATTTCCCTTTAGAATTTAAAACATTGCACAAGACTCTCCAGGGTAGAAATAACATCTCCAGCTGGCCTGATTTGTGTTACTAAAAGTAACAACACCAAAAAAGTATTGCCTTTTATAATTTAAAATCAAATATGTTTATTACCAGAGGAGGAGGGCTGGCATTTCACTGTAGTTCTCATGGCAATGTCCATCAGGAGGAAAAGAAGAAGAAAAAAAAAAAGAGATTAAAACCCTCACCTAATCACAGAACATTCTGGATCATAAACATTTGGTAATGAAAATTAGAGTTAAGTGAAAATCCACTTGAAATATTTCAATTAAAAGCAGTTGTTTTGGAGGCTCGTTGTATGATGCAGCTTCTCAAAATTAGTCTTAAGTTCTACCCATTTTGCCATTCTGAATTGACTTTGTAGCTTCTTTGGCTCTCCAAGCAGCTTTAACTGTTCCTTGCTAAAAGACATGAAAATATAAATTAGCCAAAAGTTCTATGAATTAAGAAAACATACTGCAAATCATGGTGTCTAGATTGGTGGGTTTCTGCTTGTGCAGAGGCTGTGATGCTTAACATCAGTGTGTGGGGGGTGTCTTAAGTAGAGCAGTTGTTGCAGGACTGTGGTCATCATGTTGAGTATCTCTTCATAAATATTAAGCACAAGGAGAAGCAAACACTGCAGAGAAATACACCCTGCAGTGCTCCAGGTTCTAGGCAGTGGGGTAGTACCTCTAACGAGTTGTATGAAAACTTGGATGCTGTTACGGGTAAAAGGGTAAAAGTCCATCAGCATGCAAGTGTCAGAAGTCTCCTTGACTTGAATGACATCAGAGTTAGCTCAGCTGGGTAAAAGCTAATGTAAAAGGGTCAGAAAGGAATGGATGCTATTGCACGGCAGCTCTCTGAGAGAATGGAGAGGAGGATCTATGTGCATCATTTTTGTTGACCCTTCTGGGGTTGTCAGCAGGCCTGATGGATCTAGTAATTATGGCTTAGACTGTTACCTCTGCTAGCTACTGTGCTATTGCATCCTTTTGTTCAAGATTGCTGGTCCCCCTGCAGCGATGGGATATCTGAGTTGCATTCCAACCTGAATTACCCTAGGATCCTATGAACTCTCTTAGCTACTTCAGCAGCAGCTCAGGCACACACGCACGTTTCCTTCCACCAGCACTACTATGGGGCTACAGTTCCTGGCACAGAAGTGGAGCAGACAGCAGCTGAAGCTTCCACAAAGGTTTTCTTTTTTGTTGTGCAAGTGTGAAAAGCCTTCAGTTAATTTCCTGCCTTAATTGTTCTGAATTAATCCATGGTGCAACTCTGTTAACTTCAGCTGATCCCACAGTATCATTAAAATGATAGAAAGGTATTAATACTTCTCAAATGCAGCCAAGTTGTTATAAAAATAAGGACAACTCCTTTTACATAATGCAATGAAAAATCTACATGCACCTTACTTTCTGTTTTGTAAATAATTCTTTCAAATAAAGCAGTGACTATTTTAGCTTGCAGCAGTGGGATTCTGTATGTATAAAACTTGTTGATTTCTTTGCAAAAGGATGTCAATTTGTTAAGAGCGGAAGGTTTGCTTGCAGTTTATGTAGAGGAGAAGGAGAAAAGGATGAATTGGAGGGATAGTATATGCTCTTAGACATACCTCATAAACCAGTAATGGTCCAATGGCAAACTAAAAAGTGGGTGTGTATACCTGCTTGAAGTAGGCTTGTCAATGATGTTTTGCCCAAATTAGAATGGGTTTCCTGTTTACCTGTAGCTGCAATGGTTGTACAAGGGGAACTGTTTACGTAGAATTTTGAAAGGGTTTTGGAACTACTACTCCTATCAAGTTTTATAAACCAGAAGGAAAATTTAATGTGCTCACTACTGAGGATTCATTTTCCTTTGTATGTTCTGTGCTGAAAAACAAGATAACCTGGGTGGTTGTTGTATCTGAACTTCCATACATTTAGTAAGGAAAATATTTTCTCTTCAAGAAATATTCATTCAGCATGATTAGACCTACGTTTTCAATGGTCTTAAGTTATATTTTTGCTAGGATTTTCTTCTTTTAAATTCTTCTTTCTTTAAAGGGTGGTCTACTTGATCTATACCTAAACTCTGATCAGTTCTGCTAAACTTGTGTGCCTTGGAAACTGTTGCTTCTGTTTCTGATATGAAGAAGGGCTTTTATGTCTGGAATATTGCCTGGCTTTTCCAGGAATACCAGTTAGTCTAGTGAAAGATAATACTTCTAATATGCTTTTCCTGCCTATGCATTTACTTTTTTACAGCTATTGTAAAATATGCTGCAGCAAAATATTTTGGTGCTATTGCTACTAGAATCAGTTTACAAATGGGCCGCATAATTGGTCGTTATTTCTTCAGTGAATCTCTGTTTTGCTAAAATGATCTGCCATGTGATGAACCTAAGTGCTATATCAGGAGCCTGAATGATGAATCTGTATTAGTTTTACTGAGACTACTGAAAAAATATTTTCTGAGTCACCCAAAAAGTGTTTTGAGCCATGTTCATTTATTGAGCATCCTTTTGGTTTGGTGGTAGTTTCCTGACATCACCCATCAGGTCTGTCTGTCTTTGTGAGTATCTGCTTGACACTTTGACTACTTCCAGCCCTGGAGCAAAGTAGACTCTTTTAAAGAAATGTAGGAAACAGCTTTTGAAGTGGGTATTTCCAGCATAACAGCACAGTTGGGTATTTTTTTTCTTGACCCCTCAGACCTTGGTGGTAGCTTAGCTGCGTAGGGTTGAATGCAGCAAAAGCAAGAGAAACAACAAATGGGATTTTGCCTGAGGCTAGCAGTCTTTTTAAAGAGGACCTGGGGACATGCTTAGCCACCTTAGGTGGTGGTATTAGTGAAATGAAGAGGTTAGCGCATCTCCACTAACTGCTATATGAGGATGTTTCTTTTAGGTTGTCACAGCTTCAGACAGTTCCCGTCCAGAATCCATGAGTTAGCTGCAAAACAGTGCTTAACTTCTCAAATTCCAGGACGGATATGATTTTTGTTTTAAATTCCTCCCTCTTCCCCCCCCCCCCCNGGAAAACTGTCAGGGAACAAGGCAATGTTCCCACTCTGTGTTTAGCTCTAGACGAGCCACCATAAGTTACAGCCCTCTCTGTCCCTTTGTGCCAAAAGCAACTAAGTAAACTCCTGGATTAGGACCTCAGATGTCAAAGATGTGTCACCACTATTTGCCTGAAATGCAGATTCATTTTTTGCCTCTTCCCAACTTGAGGCAGTGGAATCAGCTATGTATGCAAAGCACCCAGTAGCAGAAGGGTGCATTTAAGGTAAGACTTATTACTAGCTCTTTTTCTTCTTGGCATCTGAAAGAGGATGTTATGTTGTGTCTACTGCTTGTCATGCTCCATTCCTGGCTTTGCTGAAAATGTACTTGGGGTGCTTCTTCAGGGTATCTTGTCCCGTAGTTTGAGACTTGTCCATGTCCTATCAGTGAACATGGAGAGGGTCTTATTCAGCAGAGTGAGCAACAGTTTCTTGCAGAACATGCCCTGAAAAAGGCAAGGGCAGTGCACCAGCCTGTAGAAAGACCTTTGAACTTTGAGTAGGGTGTTGAAGGGGGAAAATAGGAGGCTGCTGGGAGGATTGTCATTCATTAAT
This sequence comes from Sula dactylatra, assembly GCA_013389905.1. Classification (NCBI taxonomy): domain Eukaryota; kingdom Metazoa; phylum Chordata; class Aves; order Suliformes; family Sulidae; genus Sula; species Sula dactylatra. The sequence continues at coordinate 5,584 of WEKW01032318.1, forward strand.
TCCGCTTGCAATTGACAGAGAAGAAATATTGAGTAAAGACCTGTCTCCCTTTCTTCCCTCTCTTAACTGCTTCAGTTCAGATAATAAAAAAAGCAACTATTCTCTTGCTCTCTTCTTCACTTTAACTGTTGTTGTTTACAGAAAAAATATTACTCAGTTCAGTATGAAGTTTGCACATTTATTTCCATCAGATTTATCTGAGATCTCCCCCGCCCCCCCATTCACCCCCTNGCATAGATACTTAGATTTCTAATATATTTCTCTGAATACATTGCTAGTCCAGACTCTGCTTCTTGTTTTGTTCCTGCTTATTACTGATGACGTATTTGTGTCCAGATGCTGTATTTCAAACATTCTGTGAATTCATTTGGCTTTCTGTAAATAATCTGTTTTAATTATGTCAACAGAATCAAAGCATCAATGACTGTCAGTGAATAAAAAGCTGTTTTGCATGTATAAGAATAGAGAGCAATCATTCCATAAAAAAGAGAAATACATTTGGTTTGTTGCATCATGAAATAACTCAGGTTGGAAGGGACTTCCAGAGGGTTCTAGACCAAGCTACTGCTAAAAGTAGAATGGAGACTGTAGAACCTCTCTGGATAACCTCTTGCAGTGCCTGACTGTCGTCAGGGGTGGGGGGCAAGCCTGAACCTCTCTTGTTCCAATTTCATTGCACTGTAATAAACTACCTCTTTCTTAAACTTGTTGCTTGTTTTTGTAAGTAGCATTAGGAATATGTAGAAATATAATACTGTATTTGTTCCTGCTGCATGGGGATGAAGGTATTCACAGTATAAGGTATAAGAACAATTTACAGTTGGGTCTTATTGTGACAAACTGGAAGGCTGTTGAAACAATTCTGGTGTTATGGTTACTAGTTGTTGTTCTCCTTTGCTTTTGGAAAGTCATGTAAACTTGAGTGTGCCTGATAAAAGATATAAGTGAACTGATCCAGTTCAACAATAGGGAAGTATTTCACTATGATCAGTTTGTTCTGTGGCTAACAGCATGGGGATGTAGAGAGAGAGAAGAGGAACTCTAAATTGGGTTTTCTATGAGTAAAGGGATAGAAGGAACTCTAACTACAGGCTGGAGATCTGTAAAGAGTATAAAGAAAGACAAAAACTTTGAAAGAAGTGTATAGCACAAGATAAAACTGTGGCTGAGTGCAGCTCTTCACTTAGAATAGCTCAGAGACTTGCTGGCTGACCAATATTGATTGACATGCATTTTAGGAATAACTGCATCCTTTGAAAAAGGGACTGATGCTGGTGGAGTTTTTCATGATCACACTGAGCAGTTTATTCTCTGAGATTGTGGTGTAGACAGCACTAACATAAAACTCAGTTTTGTTTGCAGATATTTACCTGTTATCATGGAACAAATTTAATTCACAGGTTAACTTCCATTTGTGGATTCTGATGAGTCTTCTAGTGAGAAAGAAGAACAAATAAACTGGAGGTAGTACTGTGAAGCTGAGTTAATTATCTCTGTCTATCCCTTCTCAGTATTTCTGCATGAGACCTACCAAGGTTTAAATCATGAGGCTCATAAATGAGGCTCAAAGCATGAAAAGCTTCAGACCAGGTTCAGAATTCTCATTCTGTTACCACTGAGCTGAATTCCTGTTGAAGGAGTTTGGTGCTTTTCTGACTAGAAGTGAATCATTACTGGTAAAATGTTCTGAGATACGACCTAATCGCTTCTGCAGTATGTAAAACTAGCAAGAATATGTTTCTCTTTCTGCTATGTAGTAAGATTAACATGACATGTTGATCCTAGAAATCATTGGCTGTGAAAATTTGCACAAATCAATGACTCCTTTGGAATAGAAATTTTGTTCCCAAAAAATGGAAAAGAGACCATAGGAAACTGGCAAGCTGGGACAGAGGAGATGTCGAACAAACAGTACAGCCTGGATAATGGGATTCTGAATTACTGGGAATACTTAATCTGAGAAAGACAAGCAGCTTGGTGTTGATTTAGTATTGGTATGTGCTGCTGTATGGTCATTTGGTGAGTCCCTGTGCATTTCTACAGTAGAATAATCTCTGTTCACTTCACTTGAAATGCAAGAGGAAGAATGGTATAGAAATAGTTCTTCTAGAGTAGAATAACAGATGCTGTAATTCCTAGTGTTGTTTTAGCTGCACAGTATAGGATCATCTCCCTGTTGCTCATTATGCTTTTATTTTGGTTTTCCTCTTTAGATGTCTGGTACCCTAAGAAGTCCTAACACTTTTCTATTTAGCTTGAGAGTCACAATTCTCCTTAGTTATCTACATCAGCTGTGCTGTTCTCTTGTTACTTCTGTGCACAAAGGAACAGAGCACAAGAACTGCTTTTCATTAAAGTTCTCAAAGACGTTGCAATCTTGTAATGACTCAGAGTTAGCTTCTGAAAAAGACATGTACTGGGGGCATGAAATTAGTGCTACATGTCAACTTCACGGCTAATTCCTCCATAACTAATTCACAATGACCATTTTTAGTTTATGCTAAGAACTGCATCAGATAGTGAGAACAATGTACTAGATGGGCATTTAGACATCAGTCATGTGCTACACTTGCTTAATAATGTAGGTTTGTCAGATTAAATGTAATAATCAAAAAAAAGAATCCATTTTTAATGCCCCATGGTATGAAATGTGTCAGTATATGTGCCTTAGCTGGCCATACCAGAGCTAGGGACTTGTGAACAGGATGAACAAATTTACTGTGAAACGAAATGTAATTTATATAGGGTTATACTTCTGGTCATGTTCATATAATTACAAAAATGAGTCTGATGTGTTTTGGAGATAGTTGGAGATGGAGGCTGCCATGGCATGAATGAGGGGATGTTGTCTGTCTGCATTGCGTGATGGGGCATGTTGGACTCCTGCAGGCTGATGTGATAAGGGCAGATCCACAGCTGTGTTTTACTAAGGAAAGGTGCATGTTTCTCCACTACAAGCCGTGCTTTAGCTTCTTGTCTGCTGTGGGACCTGGTGTGCGAGACTAACATCTGCATCCTGTATATTGTGTTGTGGAATTGGAGGAAAGCTGTCTTTGGGAATGTATGAGTTAGTGCTTAGGCACAGCGGGAGACGCAGGCTGATGATGCCAATCCCCTGTGCCTCCCACTTTTAATCTGCATCTGATTTTGCTTGGTCACGCCAGTGGCACTAGCAGGATAGTTGGAAGCTTCTGCTTTACAAATGAGATGCATCTTCCCCAATGCTTTAAGCCATCACGAATCATAGTGTGACACACAAAAACAATCGAAACACTAAAACATACTGAGCCCACTCGGAATCTAGAGCAGCTGTGGGACAGCCATCCCTGCATGAAACAATATGGTTTCACAGAGAAGACTCTAGGAGGGGGCATGAAGATGCAGCAAAGGAATAATACTGCAAAGAATTGAATACAGATGAGCAAATATCCTGAATATCATGTGACCATGTCACGTCAAGCTGTTAATCAGACAGAACTAAATTAGGATGCTCAAGTCATTTACAGATCACTTTGTGTTCTCAGGAGCAATAATCTCATTTTTGACTGCAGAGAGTGATATCAGTTACTCTAACTCTGAATATTGTTTATTTGAATATTTACTGGGTTGTAAAAGACTCTTAAAGAAAATTGTACCACAGTAAAAGTGAAGGGTTTGGGTTGGTTTTTTTGTTTTGTTTTGTTTTATCTGGGAAGGCAATAGAGCAGAGTCTGAAATTCCATCCTTTGCAATTTTTCTCTTCTTGTTCCCGAAGGTAAATAATCTCTTCAGAGTAGATCTTAACGCAAGTGTTAAAAAGGCAAGTGGATAATAGGCCTTATGGTATCTTTTCTTTTGGTTCAGTTTGCAGTATTATAATGGTTCTTTTCTTATAATGTCTTGGTTCATTTTTCAAGTGGCTGTAGCATGCATACGTGAGTAGGTTTGGGAATATACCATGCATTGGCATCATGCGCATGTTGAGCTGTAACAATCACACCGTTGCTGAGTAGTGGGAATCAAGGCTGTCCTTTGTAATTGATAGATCAGGTCATGGAAAGATACAAGGAAAATAGACATGCTGGTTATGTATTTGCCGGACGTGGCCCTTACCCTTTTCTGCCGCTAAAAATGTTGGATATGTGGCTTTATAAATTCTGATGTCAGCAGGGATGAATCGAGCGTAGAATATGACTATGTATATTCATTTAAAGAAAACAAAAGTGGATTTTTTTTTTCTGCTAAATCCCTGGAATGCATTACATCAGTGTATTATCTGCCTCATCAGAGAGCCTGTAAATTGTGACATACATCATGAAAACACTCTTCCTCTAATGATTCATAATGGAACATTGTGTATTAGAGGTAATCCATTTAAAAATTGTCATGAGCCGCCAGAATAATTTATACTAGTTTTTTCTATAGAAAGAAGGGCAAACCTGCATACATTTTCTAGTGTATAGAACTTATGCCAAAGTTCACAATGTTAATGTGTATTTTTATATTGCAAAATCTATTCATGTGTTAAGTACACATTGTACAGGCAGTGAGTAGTATAAAGCTGCCTTTGCTGCAGAACTGTTAAAACTACTTCATTCATCATATTCATTTAGGTAGATACTGCATGGGAACTAAACCAAACATTATGCCTAGGGTTATTCACTTTTTATATGACAGAGAGGAAAATAAACATACTTTGATTAAAGCCATTATTAATTTATCCAGTCACTCCATCACAGAGTATTTGAGAGAGAAACCGAAAATTTTCCCTGTTCCCCTCTTTTATCTTGTGTTTCACTGTGGTGACATTGTTTGCTGTGAAATTCCCTGTTCTGTGACCAGTTCATTATCTTGCAAGGAGAAAGCTGGGTGCATTCTGCTGACTCAAGGAGACAGACATTTCTGTATCTGTCCAGGCAAACAGGCTAGAGAGGAAGCTTAAAGCAGAATTCCATCTTTTGTAGCTGCTTCTGTTAACAGTCCCATTCTGGAAAAATAGAGTAAGAATATTTGTTCTTACATTTGGACAGCCTTGTTCTGAACTGTTGGGGGAAAGGTAGATCTTTCCCCACAGAGCAAGTTCTTTTGCATACATTAGCTTTGGTACAATTGCCTGGAAGCCTGTCTAAGCATTAGGCCTATGTAGATTTGAGGACTAAGTTTTTGGAGATCATAAAGGAGAAAGGTAGAGATGGGAATTTGGGATCACCTGAAAAAAGGTGAAGGAAGTTCACTTTGGAGGAATCTGAGCTTTCAGCAGAAAGATCATCAGTGGGATTTGGAATGGTAAGAACTCTGTGTAAAATCACTGGTAAATTACTGGACTGCATAAGGAAAAAAAAAAAAAAAATGTGAAGATTTTTTATTTATTACTTCTGCAGTTTACTGTGGGTGTTTGTTTTTT